>BGPT01002182.1:70413-96520 GCA_003297045.1 Symbiodinium sp. clade C Y103 | reverse complement strand
GTTGCCTTGAAGACAAGGGGTTGCCTCGAAGACAAGGTATGCCCTAAAGATAACAAGCAGTATTCTCACAGAAAAATACAATATGTCGAAGGATGCAATATATTTGTTTAATTAAACTAAACTTCCCTAACATTTTTTCTATATACAGTATTTTTTTAAAGGAAAGACTTCACTTCTTCAAATTTATGTTGCCTGTTTTGTTCAGGTGCTTCATTCATAGGGAAGGGCACATTGCAAACATACAACCATAANGAAAGACTTCACTTCTTCAAATTTATGTTGCCTGTTTTGTTCAGGTGCTTCATTCATAGGGAAGGGCACATTGCAAACATACAACCATAACAATGTTTCGTTCAAAAAATACTACATACACCCAAGGGTTCTACTTAATAGTAATGCTTATTCGTATTGTTGCATGCTTTTCAATCAAATGGTTCACTTCCTTGTGAAGGAAGCTTTGCACATACTTGCACCAACACTTTCTTTAAGGAATACCATAACCGATTAAAATTGTTGCTCAAAGGATTACATTCAAAAATCATGCTGTCCTCCTTCCATAAATTCCTTTACCTCTTTCTGATCTTTCACAGCTGTACGTTTCTTTGAAAGTANAAGAAGTCTCTTTGACAAAATATATTCCTTTCAAAGAAATGCTGCATTCCTTCATGACTTTGCACAGCTGTAAGTCTCTTTGAAAAGAACTCAACACTTTCAGTTTTCTTGATAGTTTAGAATCTAAGGAAACAACCAAAACCTTGAGAAAACCAAAAAAACAAAAAACCAAAACTTTTCAGAGAATGTTTGGTCTGAAGCTCATGTTTGTTTTTTTTTGGTTTTACCTCAGTTTTTTTTTTTTTTTTGGTCTTGACCTCTAAAAAACCAAAAAAAACTCAAGGTTTTTTTGGTTTTTTGGATGAAATGATGGAATTGAAATGGTGAAAAACCAAAAANTTTTTTTTTGGTCTTGACCTCTAAAAAACCAAAAAAAACTCAAGGTTTTTTTGGTTTTTTGGATGAAATGATGGAATTGAAATGGTGAAAAACCAAAAAAAAACTCAAGGTTTTTTTTTGGTTTTTGGATGCTTGTAGCTTTAGTTTCTTCTTGGCTCTGCAATGAAAAACCAAAAAAAACCTTGAGTTTTTTTGGTTTTTCACCATTTCAATTCCATCATTTCATCCAAAAAACCAAAAAAACCTTGAGTTTTTTTTNTTTTTGGTTTTTCACCATTTCAATTCCATCATTTCATCCAAAAAACCAAAAAAACCTTGAGTTTTTTTTGGTTTTTTAGAGGTCAAGACCAAAAAAAAACAAAAAAACTGAGGTAAAACCAAAAAAAAACAAACTTGAGCTTCAGACCAAACATTCTCTGAAAAGTTTTGGTTTTTTGGTTTTTTGGTTTTCTCAAGGTTTTGGTGGTAATGCACATCCACATCCTGTAAGAGTAGCAGCAGTAGGTTCAGCAGGCATTTCATTTATCTGGATTGGACTGGTAAGCAAGACACANAGGTTTTGGTGGTAATGCACATCCACATCCTGTAAGAGTAGCAGCAGTAGGTTCAGCAGGCATTTCATTTATCTGGATTGGACTGGTAAGCAAGACACACACACACATATATATATATATACACATATAGCACCCCCATGCAATACCATATCAGAAAATTAGCACAAAAAAGGTAGACATTTNTGGTAAGCAAGACACACACACACATATATATATATATACACATATAGCACCCCCATGCAATACCATATCAGAAAATTAGCACAAAAAAGGTAGACATTTGGGGGGGGTACCATATATATATATATATATGTATAATATATATATATATGTATATATTATATATATATATATATTATATTCACTATGTTTTGATTCCCATCATGGGTCGGATCACTATCTTCCGAGGCGATCAGCATCGCGGGGTGGTCTTTCGAGAGCAATTCCTACCGTCGGTTCCGGGGCACCCAGTTCGCTGGTCCTGTCGGTTCGCAACAAACGCTGCTTCAACATGGGGGTACCCAAAAATGGTTGGTTTATAAGGGAAAACCCTACTAAAATGGATGATTTAGGGTTACCCCTATTTTAGGAAACCTCCATGTGGCTGCTCAAAAATTATGGTACCAAAAATGGTGATTTTTGAATGGTTAACATCAACCAACCAATTGTAGGGTTGACAATTTTGAGCCATAGCCATATAATAGGATGTGGGAAATGAGGTGAATACCCGAGTCAATGCTTTTCTTCATTTGTGACTTTATTCTTCAACAGTGATGGAAGAAATCTGCACTGCCTTGGATGGTTGAAACGTGTTGAAACCCCTATAAAAGAATAATGGGATACACCACCCATCAACTGGTTCAGGATTTCTTCCATCCACAGTAGGATGTGGTATTGTATGAAATGAGATGATGTGCATTTCCTACCATTTCCTCATGTTTGTGTTTGAACACACTTTCCCAACTTTGAGCAGATCCACCCGGATGACAAACATAACCACCATCCTCTTGTAGTCGTGAAACAGCCATCCATAGCAATCCTCTTTTCCCGCTTTGGTTTCCCAGTGTTCCATTGTTTTAGAGTTATCTTGTCCCATGTCTCAACTCACTGGTTTCCTGTAGATTTTTCCTTTAACCAATCCAGTGATCAACCTTACAGCCTTACAGCAGATTGCAAACAATAGGCAACCAAGCAAACATCCCCGACCGCCGCCCAGAGCCGTCTGACGGTGGAGCATCCGCACTTCGACGATGAGACGCGGCTTTCGCAGAACTGCTTCGTTCAATTTCAGAAGGCCGGGCCAATTTGTCCGTGAGTCCCAGGACATGAAGAGACTGGCTGCAGGAATTTGTGCGGATATATAAGACATTATAAGACTACAAATGTATATGTATAATATGTAATTGTATATACATAGTAATATCTATAGTGGATGAGAATGGAGAACATGTCATATGTTTCGATGTTTCTGTTGATTCTGGATGGAAGCAGTGGTGGATGATACCTTGATGGATAGCATATTTCGATGTTGACCTCCAGTTGGATAGCACCTACAATTTGAATGATCACCATTGTTGCTCAAACTAAGAAAATCTGAGTCTATTAATCTTAGCTTGACATCCATTCGAGAAGGCATTCTGTGACACTTAGACTGTTAGACTTGTTGCATCTTGTTGCTGCGCCTTGAGAAATGTAGACTTTTGGCTGTGTGCCCTAGAGACCTCATAATTTCCCCGACGAGCAATGTTGGTCAATTGACCAAGGCTGGTCAATTCCCCTTTTGATGCTCAATTGTGTTCCCATATAATCGCAATGTACCCTGATATACCCACATTTCTAGAATTGTTTGAAGGGAAAATTCAATGGACGCCCATATTTAGGGTCTATTTCAACTACAGTATGGTTTCTTTTTGGGTTTTCCGTGTTTTACCCTTAAATCCATCCGTTTAATTGTATGTTATTGCAGGTCAATATCCCATGCTTGATTATCAACACCAAAACATAATGCAACTAGTTATGTATATATATATATAATTTACAAGTTAAAAGATACATAATGTCAAACACATTGATAAACCCAAGAAGAAACCATAATCCCAATATGAAGCCCATCCCGTTTTTATATTCAACACCTCCAGAGTTCCCATGGTATCACACATCTGGGACCATAGAATGGAGGTGTTTAAGATGAACGGGGGATAGGATCATTGACTATTATAATTATATGACCATAGACGGTTGGCAAAAACACCATTCACAAAGGGTAGGTTTATTATTGGGTTTACCACATGATTACCCTCCTCTAACCGTTTTGCATAGATGTGGAAAGCCCACCATTCGTAGATCATGTTCCTAGGGAAACCATTGGGTTTCCACCTCTTTTTGTATGTTTACCCTGGGGTAATTCATGTGGGCAACCCAATGCCATAAGCCTACAATTTGGGGATAATTTCAATCCAACCCTAATGGGTTAAGCTGGTGGAAAACCATTCTCAACTGGTCCAGGGCAACCCGCGGCGCCGAAGACCAGTGCGGCGGGTGCGCCGAGGAGAGGCGAACGGCCACGGGGCGCGCGGCTGGCGCTTGAAGGGAAAGGATGGGAAGGCCATGAGAGTGTGACTGAACTGGTTGGAAAACCATGGAGAATCCATGAAAAATCGGTAAACATCAGTGGTTTATCATGAGCACATGTGATCTAAGCATCAGGGATAGGAAACACATATTCAGTAAACTTTGATCTTTGGGAGTTGATCATGAAAAACAGAGATTTAATGAATTAACAGTGCATATTGGGTTCGTCCTTTCAAATGGGGTATAAAACCAACCATTTGATGAGGATATTATTGGCTTGTCCCTATAGATTGGTGGGATGTAGCTAGCCAATTTCTGAATTCCTGTCCAAATACAGTAAGGGATATTTCATGATATTTCCTATGCATAATCAATTATCCTCAAAGTATATAGTTTTGTCGAAGAATTGGGTACCCCTAAAATGCATTGACATCCAGTGGTTTCTCATTACAATATTTTTCTCATACGGTACATGTTGAGACTGATCAATATATTCTAAAGCAATACTGCCATTTTGGGGTACGATTGTTGGACCTGATCAGTACCCTGGTTTTCACATCAAAGTTGACAAATGTCAGTTCATTCCCCCAGAGCATGATCTTATAAATGTCTGATAGATGTTGGCCCATTGCGATTTGAAAAGCATCAAACCCCAGAGTGCAGGGGGGTAACAACTTACCATGGTTTGAACCGCTGCAGGTTGCAGGCCTTGATCTGAAAACGGGATCGGCCTGCAGCATTTGCTTCTCGGCCTCTCGGCAAGCTAAGAAACAGCGCAACGACCTGGGAAAATGATGATACTGGG
Source organism: Symbiodinium sp. clade C Y103 (assembly GCA_003297045.1). Taxonomy (NCBI): domain Eukaryota; class Dinophyceae; order Suessiales; family Symbiodiniaceae; genus Cladocopium; species Cladocopium sp. clade C. Next base: position 91,639 of record BGPT01002182.1, on the reverse strand, counting down.
AATGCTGATACAATCCATGGGGCTGATAGATTTACGCACACATATGCATTCAGTACATTGATGGCTTTTTGACTCTTTTTGTTGGTGGGGGTAGATGCAATGTGCTGTGTCAACCTACTTGTGATGTTTTCTTGAGGGCGATAAATGGCGTCACACTGAGGACGATGGCTTTCTGATTGGATGTGGCCAAGGACACTTACTTTGCAAAGGTTTGGAAGCCCAGGAAAGGAGTTGTGACGGATCTATCAGGGGGTGTCAACAGAAAATCCACCGAGAGACGCGGAGATGCAGATGATTATATATTTGGTTTTACAACCAAAACAGAGGAAAATCCTAGCACGGATATGCATAAGAGTGGGTTACTGTAATCATGGGCTACCTACTGTACTGTCACCTTATGTCACCTTGTAAAACCATCGTCTAATTGGTAATTGGTAGTTGGAACATTAGGTCTGAAGCTGAAAGCCGCGTTTAGCCAACCTGATGACGTGTGGATGTGGCACCCACATGACATCATATGGCCGCCCGTGTTCATTTCATAGTTTGCTAGGTCACGACCTTGATGGCCCAAACATGTGAGATTCCCAATAGATTTTGAACCTTGACCCATACCATAGCCAGAATTGGTTGAAGTTTCAGGGCAAGCTTTGTTTGTCTCAAAATTGGAGACTTGGTTGAGCATCAACTACATTCAATTACTAAAATTGCCATTTTGGGGGGCGTATACCCCATTTTCAGACACGCCCCAAATAATGCTGTTGGTTTTATGTCCCATTGTATTCCCATGAAATGGTTGGTTATGGGGGGTTGTGAAATTTCCAACCCCAAAAATTCTGGATTTACCAAGTTTCCCCCCAAGTGTAACTGGGTTTGTCTGAAAATAGGCTACCCATGGTTATCCCCGAAATCCACTGGTTGATCATTATTTTTTGCCTATTGAATGGCCTATGAACAGTGGGTACACCTCAGTGTCAGACAGACCTTACCAGGATGTCGCTGGGCGGCCCTGCGGATTGTGGTGGGAGACGTGACCCAGACACAGGTCCCAGTGCTTCAATGTGCCAAGGGAACACCACCTAGCAACAATTTGTTGAATGCTTCATAGTAAACACCAAGAAAAGTATACATCTTAGAACAAGTAAGTTATGAAAAGTTTTGAATACTAACAATACTCTATTTTTCTGTCTTAACTTGCGGTTTGCTATGAACCTAGCTCCGGTGGGTGGGTGGGTAACGAGCTTTGGTTGCTGAGCCATGATGAGTCATGTTTGTTTGTTTTTTCCTGCCATATGTGGAGGAATAACATGCCCCACCAGCATCAACTTTCTTGCCAGGTGTCCCAGGGCAGCCATGCGGATTGGAGCTGTGAATTTCCAATGTCTTGTAAATGGTTGGTAAGCCCAATTGACAAGTCCATTTCACTCCAAGCCACGTTGATCAATTTTTAACCTGCAGCACACTACCAAAACTGTAATTGGCAAGGTATTGGTTTTCCCAGCAGAGCATTGCACTCTCAGGAATTCCCCAAAGTTCTTGGACCCTTGCAGCCCCGTAGCTCGTCCACAGCTGAGTCTTTACTATCTTTCCGATGCCCAAAGAGGCCTCCTGTGACGGCTATGTGCTGCCAGATTCACCAGCTGCTGGCGGGTCTGAAAAGATTGAGCTTGAGGTGAGGTGCCTGAATGGCGAAGGTTGCATGCTGAGCCTCGATCATTCTCTCCTTGGCCTGGACCTACGCCGGATGGTTGCGGAGCAGCTTCCAGCAAAGAGAGGAAGAAAACTTGTGCTCCACCACCGTGCTTCTCCGCTGCTCCTCCATCAAACATTGCAAGAGCAGGGCATTGCAGGAAAGGCTGCGACAGTGTCCTGCACTTATGTTCCGACAAATTTGTGTGCTGCATGGAGCTACCTCCAAGGATTCCCAGTCTCCGAGAAAGAGATTGCACTAGAGGGAGCCACCGAGATAGCAGGCAAAGTCTCCCTTGAGAAACTGTCCTGTCTCCCGAAAAGCCTTCAATTTTTGACTTTTGAAACTTTTGACCATGAATTCAAGCAAAGCTTCTTCAATTGGACGGCTCTTCCAACTAGTCTAAAAAGCTTGATCTTTGGCTCTGACTTCAACCAAAGCTTGGACGGTGTGACTTTGCCAAGCAGTCTGCACAACTTGACCTTTGGATCTCGCTTCAACCAAAGATTGGACCTAGTGACTTTCCCAAGCAGTCTGCACAGCTTGACCTTTGGCTCTGACTTCAACCAAAGCTTGGACGGTGTGACCTTGCCCAGCAGTCTGCAAAGCTTGATCTTTGGCTATAAATTCAACCAAAGCTTGAACCGAGTTACTTTGAAAAGCAGTTTGCAAAGCTTGACCTTTGGCTCTCACTTCGACCAGAGCTTGGACCAAGTGACTTTCCCAAGCAGTCTGCAAAGCTTGACCTTTGGCTCTCACTTCGACCAGAGCTTGGACGGTGTGACTTTGCCAAGCAGTCTGAAAAGCTTGATCTTTGGCTATAAATTCAACCAAAGCTTGAACCGAGTTACTTTGCCAAGCAGTCTGCAAAGCTTGACCTTTGGCTCTGACTTCAACCAAAGCTTGGACGGTGTGACTTTGCCAAGCAGTCTGCACAACTTGACCTTTGGCTCTCGCTTCAACCAAAGCTTGGACCANCTTTGGCTCTGACTTCAACCAAAGCTTGGACGGTGTGACTTTGCCAAGCAGTCTGCACAACTTGACCTTTGGCTCTCGCTTCAACCAAAGCTTGGACCAAGTGACTTTGCCAAGCAGTCTGCAAAGCTTGACCTTTGGCTCTCGCTTCAACCAAAGATTGGACCTAGTGACTTTCCCAAGCAGTCTGCAAAGCTTGACCTTTGGCTCTGACTTCAACCAAAGCTTGGACGGTGTGACCTTGCCCAGCAGTCTGCAAAGCTTGNCTAGTGACTTTCCCAAGCAGTCTGCAAAGCTTGACCTTTGGCTCTGACTTCAACCAAAGCTTGGACGGTGTGACCTTGCCCAGCAGTCTGCAAAGCTTGTCCTTTGGCTTGGAATTTAACCACCGCTTGGAGGGTGTGACTTTGCCAAGCGGTCTGCAAAGCTTGTCCTTTGGCTTCCAATTTAACCAAAGCTTGGACGGTGTGACTTTTCCAAGCAGTCTGCAAAGTTTGACCTTTGTCAACATGTTCAATAAAAGTTGTGACTCAGTGACTTTTCCAAGCAGTCTGCAAAGCTTGATCTTTGTCCTTGGCTTCAACCAAAGCTTGGACCGAGTGACTTTGCCAAGCAGTCTGAAAAGCTTGATCTTTGGCTCTGACTTCAACCAAAGCTTGGACGGTGTGACTTTGCCAAGCAGTCTGCACAACTTGACCTTTGGCTCTCGCTTCAACCAAAGCTTGGACCATGACCTTTGGCTCTGACTTCAACCAAAGCTTGAACCGAGTTGCTTTGCCAAGCAGTTTGCAAACCTTGACCTTTGGCTCTGACTTCAACCAGAGCTTAGACCTAGTGTCTTTCCCAAGCAGTGTGCAAAGCTTGACCTTTGGCTCTGACTTCAACCAGAGCTTGGACCTAGTGACTTTGCCAAGCAGTCTGCAAAGCTTGTCCTTTGGTGCTCACTTCAACCAGAGCTTGGACCAAGTGACTGCGTCCGGTGCGCTTCGTAGTATTTCTCGCGAATCGTTGTCATTGAGCATCTCGTGAGTTGCTTTACTTGGCATTGGACAAAAGTCAGCGTTGTCAATGCAGAGTTTCAGTTCTTATCCACCAGAATTTCGGAGCCCTGTCCTTGCGGACTCCTCACAGATAGTTGTTGGATTTTATTAGTTCAGAGGGGTTGGAAATTACGAATGATCATTCCAGCTACGTCCCTAAATTTAAGCAATTGCGATCGAAGCGAACCCAAGGGGGACAGCTGTGACAGCGTTGCAGAATAATATTCCGTTGGACTTGGGGACCCCATAAATAGGATCACCCCCCAAATCCTAACAGGTGAATAATCCTGGTGACTGGTGATTGCAATCTCTTCTATACAAGTATATATTCCGCCTATATAATTAGATATACACATCATATTGCATCATGATACATCATGATACATCTACTCTATGATATATGGCATATCCATGCTTGAACTAATTTATATGATATATATATATATATATATGATATTGTATGATATATGTTTATATATATACATTGATATATTTATATATATTTATTGATATATGTATATATTGATATATATATATATTGATATATATATATATACATATATATATTGATTGTGAATGTGCACATTTGATCATCTCCAGTGTTGACATGGCCATGAAGCATCCACTTGATCACAATCCAATATCCCAAGGTGCCAGACATTTCTCAGCTNAGGACAGCAGAGATCTTGGTGGTACAAAAGGTGCTTGTGCATTCTTGGAAGCGTCGGGGACGCTTGGTGTTGGAGACAGGAGCCGCTACCCAGTTCATACTGGTAGCGGAGCTCCTTGAGCAAATCAAGGAGCATCCGGGACCGCCACTGGTGCCAGGAGATCGTGTTTGAGGCGGTGGACTCAGACCTGGTGTCCTCATCATGTCGGAAGCTTCTGGAGGAACAGAGTCAGCTGGAGGGGCAACCAATCAGCTTGCATATCTAGTTCCAAGTTTTGATCCAAGCAAAGACGATCTGCAGATGTATCAGCAAAAGGTTCAGTTGGTCCTTTCAGTCTGGCCACAAGGTAGGATCTCAGAACTTATCACTCGTTTGATCTTGAACACGACAGGGTCAGCCTTTGCGAAGTTGCAGCTGCACAGTACAGAGTTGTGTGTCAACGATGCAAAGCAAGTTCAGCGATTGATAGAGCTTTTGGGGGGCCAATGGGGTAAGACTGGACTAGAGAAACGATATGCTGATGCTGAGAGAGCGCTGTTTCAATGCAGCCAACATGCAGACGAGTCTCATGACTCGTACCTCGCCAGAGCAGATGTGCTGTGGACGAAGTTGAAAAGCCAGAAGCTGAAGATCGAAGACCTTCAAGCTTACATCACCTTGAGAGGTGCTCAGTTGTCGAGTGATGACAAAAAGCGCATCATCCTGGATTCAGACTCTTCACTGGAAGGGACATTGACAGTAGGGAGAGTTCAGGACGCTGTGAGAATGCTTGGAACATCCTTCTTTCAGGAGATGACAGGATTGGGGAAGAAGCTGAATAAGTCTAAGGTATATGACTCGTTGACCATGTTCACCGAGGATGCCGAACATCATGGAGAACAAGATGATTCAGCCAATCTGACACATCATGAGGACTGGAATGAGGATGATCTGTTAGAGGTTCTCATCGCAGAAGGAGACGATGACGCAGTTTTCATCTCTGACTTTGAAACTGCTGCTAGTGAATTGGTCCAATCAGACGACGATTTAGCTGCAGCTTATAGCACCTACATCGAAGCTCGACGAAAGCTCAGCGAGAAATACAGATCCAGAGGGTTCTGGCCCTTATCCAAGGGCGGCAAGTCCAAAGGAAAAGGCAAGACCAAGAACAAGTCCATGTGGTCTAGCCGCCAGTCCCTGCAACAGAGAATTCTCAACTCCAATTGCCGCATTTGCGGTAAGCGTGGACATTGGCGCAACGAGTGCCCCATGAAGAACCAGGTATCTTCTTCGACGACATCGACCGCCGCAGTCACCGTGTCGTTGGCCAGTGATGGGAATTCTCAGGATCTTGCAATGCCAGCTGAGTTTATGAACCTCCCAGAGATTGCAGAGACTCATGCCCAGGACATTTTGTCCAATGCATCCTGTTTTGTACAGTCAGTTTTTTCAATTAGGGAAGAAATCAAGCATCCGACCACCAGCAATCCGAAGCCTAACATGAGGGTCTTAAGGGATAAAATTAGAAACCATATTGTGGGCAATAAGGGGACTAATTTTGGAGTAAGATCACTTGTGAACAGGATTGAGATGAAGCTGAAGCAGCATGCGCCTTCCCAGAGCATGATCGATGCCACAGCCAATCAACCCTCGCGCATTTTGCGCTTTGGCCAAATGAGAGAGACCGGAAAAGCAGATTCATGTTCCAGCGAGTGTCCAAAAGCGACATTTGCCAGCAAGATAGCACCAGTGGAGAGCCCAATGACCACAAATGCAAATGCATCCGCATCCGCAGAAGCCGAACTGTATTTTGCCACACATGACACATGGGGAATTCTTGACACCGGCGCAACAAAAACAGTGATAGGCAGCCATCATGTGAAAGATTTCCTCAATCATCTGCACCCAGAAGTCAAACAACATGTCCGTAGGAGTTCAAGTCATGTTGTGTTCAGATTCGGTAATCAAGGCACTTTGCAAGCAACTCACGCAATGGTGATTCCAGTATGCGGGATGTGGTTGAAAATCTCAGTGGTAGAGGGGGCGACTCCTTTTTTGATTTCCAACACCCTTCTCAGAGCACTTGAAGCACTCATTGACACAAAGAACCATCAATTGATTTTGCCAAAGCACAACATCCAAATTCCACTCCAATTGACCTCCAAAGGTTTATATCTCATGGACATGAATCAACTTGTTTCCATTTCACCAGTGCCGAGAAGTTGCGAAGTAGCCGCAGAGACCTATGCACAGGACGATCATTTGTGTGATCCAAAAGATGTCACTGCGAAGAGTGTGTCAGCCATCTCTGAGACTTCCCATGCAATCAACCAATCGAAAGCTCAGAGGCCACAGGTGACAATCAGTGAAAATCAGTCACACTCAGCAGTAGTTCCAGATCAGAGTGAACTTCCTGTTATCCATAGTGAGCCTTTTGCGGAGTCGAATGTACATAGATTTTGTTCTCAAGAGCCTGCCGCATCTGACCATCTGTTGACCGTTGACAATCATCATGGCCAACTTTGCTCAGCGCTTGATCCGCGCCCAAGCAGCTCTGCCTCAGGCGGAACAGGAATCCATCGAGCACCTGACGATCGAAGACTTGAAGGGGGAGGCCATGACATTCGGCCGCACACATCTCGGGAAAACCTTCGAGGAGATGTGGGTCAATCACCCCGACTGGATCAAATGGTTTGCAGCCCACTATTACAGCAGTGGGAAAATCGAACATCGTCGAATGATTCACTTCATCTACCTCAAGATCGAGGAGTCCGAGAGTGCCGAGGGCTCGACACAGATGCCCATCGCCAAGGCCAAGGCCAAAAGTGCTCCCAAGTCATTGGCAGCCCGGCCGAAGTCGACGGCATCAACCTCGACGCTGCGCACTTGGGATGTGGATCCGGAGACCGATGTGATCGACATGATGGGCGAACCATGGATTCCCAATCCAGACCGCCACGAGGAGATTCAGAGCTTGCAAGCCAGAATGTTGAGCCTGGAGTCCAACATGCAGCAGATGATGTCCATGCTGGCCCAGAGTCCGTTGATGACCGGACGTGCGATCCCAACAGAGCCGCATCTGGATGCCCCAGCAGAGTGGGAAGACCCATGGAACAACTAGATGATGACAGCTGTGGCGACTGGGCTTTGCGAGCAGGTGAGATTGACAGTTTTTGTTCTTCCACACCGAATTCTCATATGACTAGATTTTGGGAACTTGTTGAAACCATGGAAAAGGAATTGACACAAATGTCAAAGATCATCAAACCTTTCGGCAAGCCCATAGATCTTCTTGAAGTGTTTTGCAGCGCCGAAAGCACCCTCACAGACCAAATCAATCAATTGGGGGGAACGGCAAAAAGATTCGGGTATGACCAAGGTGATCTGATGACGACTGAGGGACGTAGGGATCTGTTTGCAATAGTCCTGAGGCACCAGCCTGGCCACATCTGGATGAGTCCGACATGTGGTCCATGGAGTAAGTGGTCCCAGTTCAACATCCAAAGATCAGTTCACTCATGGGATGCCATAAACCAATCCAGAATTGAGATGTTGACTCAGGTTGCACTGTGCCTCGTTCTTTGCAGATACCAGCATCGATGTCACAAGCATGCCCATTGGGAACAACCCAAAGGTTCACTCATGTTGAAGTTGCCACAGGTACATGAGGTCCAGAGGTACATGAAAGCTGCCAAGCCCGACATGTGTAAAGCCGGCGCATTTCATGATCCCCAGAATGGTCAACCTATCAAAAAGGGATTGGAAATTCACACCACATCCAATCGCCTATTTGAAGCCATAGATCCCCTCAAATGCGATAGATCTCACACCCACCAAGTGATTGAAGGGACGACAGTTTCCAAGGGTCAGCTTGTGTCCAGAGCTCAGTTTTCCGAATTATACCCAAGGAAGTTCGCCAGACTGATCGCCAAAACATTGCTGAAGCAGCGGTTTCCACTTGAAAAACCAATGGGATCCATTGCAGATCCAGCATTGTTGTTGTTTGATCTCATGACAGCCGAAACATGCACTGCATCAGTCAAAGAACGTCCAGTAAAGCGATTGCGACGTGTCCCCAACAGAGGGACCAAATCATCAGCTGCATCCAGCGGACTGGAACCAACAGGTGATACCAAGCGGATGAGAATCAGTAGTCCCGAACAATCCACAGTGATCAACCCCAAAGCATCCGATAGCCAGGGTTTCCCAGACATGACCCAGATTGAGAACATCCTGAAGCGAATTGAAGCTATTCTGCCAAGGGTTGGTAAGAAACAAATAGATAGCCCCAGCATCCTTCAGGATCTTCATCGTTTGTTTCCACAGTTTCAGATTGTTCGCATCCTTGCAGGAAAAGGGACTGATCGCAAGTTTGAGCCTCCCAAGGAAATCAGTAGTGAAGAAGCACCCTTTCGAAGATCCATCATGCGATTGCGAGAGAATCAACAAGTCACCATTGATGCCGAATGGGAAAAGTATGATGTGTTGTCTAAAAGACAGATCATCCGCAAGTCACCTGCATGCCGCGTCAATGTCACAATGTTTGCAGCCAGTCGCCTGGAAAGCCAAGAGAGCTCTGCCATCAGTCCAATGCCCGAGATATCCCAAGGTGATGGTAATGTCCCAGGGATAGCCAGTTCCAATCCTGATATGAGTCCTCCGGAAGAGGAACACAGCAGAAGTTCCCTTGAAGCAATCAACAAGGAAGAGAACTCACACTCACGAGAAATTCCCACAGAACAGCATGATGTTGGCCAATTTCCACCAAGTGTTGTTCAAGAAGTGTCCAAGGGAAATCAACTGCCAGCAGGAAATGCAGTTCCTGAATCCAGCGAGCCTGTGGGCCATGACAAGCATGGTCCCAGATTTCGAGCGCTGCCCAGAGAAGAGCAGGCAATGATCAAGCGAGCTCACCAAAATTTATGTCATCCAAGCCCTGAACAATTAAGTGCCGTTTTTAGAGCTCAAGGATGTAGACCCGAGATTTCCCAGGCAGTCTTCGACATGAAGTGTCCAACATGTGCAGCCTGTCAAAAACCAAAGATCTCTCGACCAAGCACCCTTAAAGATGCCCTTGACTTTAACGACAAAGTTTTCATAGATGGCATTTCATGGACATCCAAAAGTGGAAACATGTTCCATTTCTATCACTTGCTTGATCAAGCCACCAACTATCATGTAGCCATTCCCGCGCCCAGCCGATCTGCCGAGCAAGCAATCGCCAAAGTGTCTGAAGCGTGGTTCCAATGGGCGGGTCCTCCAAACAAGTTGATAACAGATCCTGCCACGGAATTTACCAGTGAAGCTTTTGAGGAATGTCTCCAGCGACATGATGTCAAAAGCATAACCACATCACCTCATGCACATTGGCAAAACGGTAGATGCGAGAGACATGGCCAGATTTTGCAAACAATGTTGGATAAGTTGGATCATGAAAATTCCATCACAACCTTCAAGGAATTGCAACAGGCTCTAATCCAATGCACACATGCCAAAAACACTTTGAGCATTCGAGCAGGATTCTCACCAGAAGTATTAGTATTTGGGAAAACATCCAAGCTACCCGGTTCAGTCACCAGTTCCGATGACATGTCGGCACATGCCAGCGCAAGTAGGGAGGACGCTCAAGGGATTGCTTTTAGACAAAATTTGGCCCTTAGAGAGCGAGCCAGAATCGCTTTTCACAAAGCGGACAACGATCAAGCTTTGCGTCGGGCCTGCCTTCGCCGGACCAGACCGGACAGACAAGGCTATGAAGTAGGCGAGTGGATCATGATGTGGCAACCTCAAAAGACTACTCCGGGATACTGGTTCGGACCCCTAAAAGTGATCCAACAAGAAGCCAACTTGTCAGTATGGGCAACGATGGGGGGAAAACTACACAGACGGGCCCCAGAGCATGTCCGTCCGGTGTGTTCAGCCGAAGCCAGACAATTGCCTGAAGATGCCAGTGAGTTCCGTGCAAACCCATCATCCACCATGACACCTGAAATTGGAATACCCTCCACTTTACCAGAACCAACAACTGTACCAACACCACCCAATATCAGTCAAGAAAATCAATCTGAAGACACGTCCAGTCAATCCCAAGAACAACCTGATGATGAACCTGAAGGTATTCATTCAGATCAAAGTCCCAAAGAAACAGCCATTCCACCAGACCCATCTCAGACAATTCACATAGACACACCCGTGCCTGAACTGGACAGTGATGACTCACTGGTGACTTCCCATTTGCTGTGTTGTGACGATGATGAAATAGCTCTCACAGTAGATCCCAGGGAAGAGTCATGTGCCTGGCGATTTGAGCTGGATTTGCCCAGCCATCTGACAGTCGATCAAACGACTGACTGGAGTGCCGATGAGATCCTGTTGGCGACATCCGAAAAGAAGCAACGAACCGAAGTGAAACTGTCCATGTTGTCAGCCGAAGAAAAAGCAGCCTTTCAAAAAGCCAAACAGGCAGAAATTCAAAATTGGATCTCCACTGGAACCGTGTCAAAGATTTTGAGATCAAAATTAGCCCCGGAACAAATCTTGCGGTGTAGATGGTTATTGGTTTGGAAGGATAAGGAAGTTGAGAATGATGTGAAAAACACCGGATCCAAACTTGATACCCATAAACCCAAGGCCAGATTAGTGGTGCTAGGCTACCTTGATCCCAATATAACGGAGATCCCTAGGGACAGTCCCACTTTGGGGAGACAATCAAAAATGCTACTGCTCCAACTGATTGCATCTTGTGGATGGAGCCTGGGCTCATTCGACATCCGTGCGGCCTTTCTGCAAGGGCGAACTCAACAGGGTCGAACGATGGGACTTGAACCTGTTCCAGAACTAGCTGAGGCCTTAAAGGTTAAACCCGATGAAGTATGTAAGCTTGACAAATCAGCATACGGTCTCATCGACGCCCCTTACCTTTGGTTTCAGACCCTGTGTGAAGAACTCATTGCACTAGGCATGACTCCCAGTCCATTTGATCCCTGTTTGTTCCTGCTGCGACATCCTGACACTGGCGAACTCTCAGGAGCTCTGGGCGTCCATGTGGACGATGGAATCCATGGAGGGGATGAGTATTTCCACCAACAAATCCGAAAGCTGGAAGCCAAATATCCTTTTGGTTCAAAGAAATCCAAATCATTCACTTTCACGGGAATTGACATGCAACAACAACCAGACAATAGCATTCGATTATCTCAATCCAAATATGTGAACAACATCCCCGCAATTTCACTGAAACCTGAAAGACGCTGTATGGAGGATGCACCAGTGACAGAAGAGGAGAGACATCTCCTACGGGGCTTGGTAGGATCCCTTCAATACGCTGCTGTGCACACACGACCGGATCTTTCCAGTGCTCTTAGTCACTTACAGTCACAAATCAATCAAGCAAAAGTGTCAACATTGATCAGTGCCAATAAAGTCCTTCACAGTGCCAAGAAACATAGTGATGTTTGCATTCAAATCCAACCAATTGCAAAGAAAGATGTTCGTTTCGTGGCTTTCTCTGATGCGTCATTCGCATCCAAAAGCAAACCTGAGTCACATGCCGGGATGATCATCTTAGCAACCCACAAAGACATTTCCCAGAACAAATCATGTCCTATAAGTCCAATCGCTTGGGGAACGAAGAAGATACAGCGCATAGTGACCAGTACCTTGTCCGCTGAAACTTCAGCCTTGTCAACAGCGCTGGATCAATTGACATGGCTGCGTGTGTACTGGGCATGGATTCTTGATCCCAAGACCGAGTGGCAGAAACCTGACAAAGTTGTGAACCTTCCACCTGCATTTTCAATACCCACTTATAAAGTAGAATCCCATGACCTTGCCATCACAGACTGTAAAAGTTTATACGACCTCACCACTAGAACCGCCATTCCAAATTGCCAAGAATTTAGGACACAACTGCTTGCCCGATCAATCAAAGACATCCTTTCCGAAGGGATAAAACTGCACTGGGTCCATTCCGGAGCTCAATTAGCTGATGCTTTGACAAAATGCATGGAAGCTAACTTCCTCAGAGAGACTCTTCGTCAAGAAAAATACTGTTTACATGATGCTGACGAAGTCTTGAAAGATCGAGCATCCGCTAGGAACCGTTTGAAGTGGCTCCGAAGTTCAAATGATCAAATGTGCAACTAACTTTTCAAACTTTAGAGTTTTGAGGAATGTGAATGTGCACATTTGATCATCTCCAGTGTTGACATGGCCATGAAGCATCCACTTGATCACAATCCAATATCCCAAGGTGCCAGACATTTCTCAGCTNTGTGAATGTGCACATTTGATCATCTCCAGTGTTGACATGGCCATGAAGCATCCACTTGATCACAATCCAATATCCCAAGGTGCCAGACATTTCTCAGCTTGTGTTTATCATCAGATTTCCGGCTCAGGGAGCCCTGTGATCAGCTGTGGAGGGCGGGTGGTGTGATCACGCCATAGGCTACGTTGGTCGTGCTCTGATAGAGCTTTCTGCAGAGGGCTGCAGGAAACCGTGCTGAGGACAGCAGAGATCTTGGTGGTACAAAAGGTGCTTGTGCATTCTTGGAAGCGTCGGGGACGCTTGGTGTTGGAGACAGGAGCCGCTACCCAGTTCATANAGGACAGCAGAGATCTTGGTGGTACAAAAGGTGCTTGTGCATTCTTGGAAGCGTCGGGGACGCTTGGTGTTGGAGACAGGAGCCGCTACCCAGTTCATAATTGATATATATATATATATATATTGATACATTGATATATGGTGATCCTAACCCATTCCATGGACATTATATATAATAATTGATTTATTGTCTCCCGAATCCTCCATCGACACCCCAATAATCCCCCTTTCTCCGGTAAATTTCGGACCGTGGGATCATCCCCGAAAAGCCATTCCTTTCGCCTGCAGAACCTGGTTTGTGGTTGCCTCACCATCGATGACAAACGGGTCACTTTGCTGCGTTGGGTGAGATGCTGGGGAATGCGGACGGGTAACTAGGCAGTGTAAGCAGTGTCAGGGGTGCAAGTTTGTAGTGTACCGATATTACAGGTGTAGGCATCCCTATGACACCAGCCAAAATTGTCCCTGTGCCAAGTCATGCGCCGTTCATAGCCGATTCCAAGTGTTTGCCAGGCCAAGATTTAGGCCTTTAGGCCCTCCTCAATCTTTGGAGACACCATGCTGTGCTGTTCTTTCTTGCGCGATGTATTGGCGATGCTTGGTTGATCCTTGTCCAAGTCGGCGTTGTTGTACGCAACAACTGCATGTTGTATGCATCGGTGAACCCCTCAGTCTCGTTCGCAAATCCCATGCGTATTGGTGAAATCCACCTGGATCCGCCAAGCCACCTAGGCTTTACAGGGCTTGGCCGAAGCCGCAGACAAATCTCTCCAGGCCTGTCATGTCAAGGGATGGGACCCCGTAAAATCATATACAGAATCCATAGCGTTTCCTCGGATAATCTATATGATCTGCTGTACAAATATGGTGGTGATGTGGGATGGATTTTCCACATGCTGATTGAGTTGGTTTCCTGGAGAGTGCTTGAGTGCTGGAAGAGACAAAAGGTGCAGTAAATTGCAGTAAGTCGATTGCAGAATAGATCGGAATGGACAAGAATGGGTATAACACTGCATAGATCATATATATATATATATATGATGTATTATGATGTTATATGCATTTGATGATGATCATACTTCTAATTCAATATCAATCCTGACTTGACACTGACCTCCAGTTGGTTTGTGTTGGCGTGTTGCATTGATATTGGACTTATCACTTTATAAATAATATCACTTCATTGTGGACTCGCGTATCAACAAAATAAAGGCCTTTGTAGTGGAATCATCCCAGAATAACCTTCTTTCAGCCTGATGAGTCATTAAGATTCAGATCTTCAGCCAAGTTGAAGCTTGTTTAATATTGTTTAATCTGGAAAAGAAGATCCTCGGATTGTTCAATGTAGGATGAAAATTCCTGGTTTCTGATTCCCGTATTGTTGAGCGACCGCCATGTGAGGCATGTCTGGCGTCACCGCCTGCAGATGCGGGAGAAGACCAGGTTGGGAGGGGTCAAGTTATCCTAGCGGCCCTATAAACTGATATAGATGTGGAAAACCCATGGCTTCTATATAGACTCTATATAGGAACATGACCTACAAATCGTCAGTTTTCCACATTTATATTATATATCACCCTAGGGTATTCTCAAACCATTCTTTTCGGTGATGATTTTGACCATGTTTTTTGGGAGGCTGAGGTTTAGGATCTGAAACCATCCACTTTTCCCGGTTGATGTTTCGTTTAGTGCAACCAACAGAAGAGGGTGGCTTAGCATTTAAGCCAAGAGAGATGGGAATCCAACCATGAAAGGATAGCAAACATGAATCTTCACACAGAATGACAGAACAAAGTGGGTTGATAAAATTACAATTGTGTGTTCAAAGCCCCTGTTGATTGATGATTCTAGGGGGAGTAGTATTCTAACCAATATATGGGAGATTATGATAATCCAATAGGGGAATCCATTGGAAATTGGCGATCTTTCGCTCCATTCGGAGGAATTTCAGATGGAGTTGGCGCAGGCACCAACGCGTCGGTTCCGCAGAAATGCAGAGTCGGAAAAGCCTCAGGGAGTGGTAACCCAGAACTCCATTTCAGTAGGGTGTAATAGGGTATAATAGGTATGATTTAGGTGTACATCTCCATGAGTACAACTTTCCGTGCTGAAAACAACCCTTCGCCCATCCGAAAAACCGGTTGTTTTTGTATGTTTTGGCAGGGAAGGACAAACGGGGCCGCACTTTGGTCCAGTTGTTTGGTCCTATCCGGGGAAATGATCGAGGTACCCAACTTGGACGGAGTGTACTGAAATCATCAATTTAGTTGCAAATATATACACATAGGTATAAACCGTTGTACGGTATGAACCATCATTGTCACATTGTTTTCGTGTAAAACAAATCAATTTTATCCAACTTTGACCCAGGGCCAAATGAAAATGTCATTCTCTGGCACAGGTTCGAAGACAGTTTCAGGTCCGAGATGTGCCAAGCGACATCTTCCAACGCAAGGCGATGTAGAAGCCGTTGAATGGTTTGACAGTTTGATGCAAGGAAGGATGATGTTCGCATCATGTTTTTGTGCCTCAACAGAATTTGGGAGAGGGCGACGCAATTCGGGTGTATACCGGGTTTCGAAACCGGTAAGTTTGCTGAAGAGTGAGAGGAGCCGCTGAATCTGCATGGGAGCAACGTCAGCTGCCCATAGCTCCATCCCCTCAGGTGGCCGATTGGTACGAGATGGCGAGGCGACGTTTTTGGGTAGGAATGGATTCATATCCGTTGACGAGCAGTTTCCTATGGGGAATCTAGGGTCAGCCTTGATAACAGTGAAAGATGTGAAAGAGTCAAAAGTCCAGCGAAAAGAACAATGAAACGTGTAATGCTGATTTAATGATCTAAGGCATTTTCCCAAGATAATGAAAAGTCTCGAGATCTGCCATCCCAAAGGTTAGGAATGCGATCCAAACATTCCTCCAGCACAGGGTTCTCTGACTCAACCACAGCATGCAAGTCTGCAGTATATACGCCACCACTTTGTGGGGGGGGGTCAGTTTCTTTGACCCAAACACAAAACCATCAAGAAGTGGCCAGTTTATCATTCATTAATCATGATTCATGTTAGTAAAGCAGCGATAAACCATTCCCAATTTTACATACCATAAATGGTTTGCACAAGCCACCAACATATGCGTGGTTTATTCTTGCTTTACCTAACATCACTATTCATTTCCATGAATATGATCCATCATGAAGATCTATATTAATATAATCCATTATCATCTATTACTATTAAATCCTATTAATATCTATCAATATAACCTATCAATATCTATCAATGATCATGTCTTCCTCCAATGCTTCCATCCGCCGAAGTCGCCAGGCGAAGGGAATCGGAACATTTGTATCATGCTGCCAGCCTCAGATGGGGTGGTGCGACTGTGTCGATTGGAACATTGTTCGGCTGGTGAGAATGTGAGGCAAACTGTAGATCAATTTTGGAACATACCTATATATAGATAGGTTTTCTTTATCGGTTGAAATTTCATTAGTCAAATATATATATATATATAGATATTTTATAGATCGACATTGTT
Source organism: Symbiodinium sp. clade C Y103 (assembly GCA_003297045.1). NCBI lineage: Eukaryota > Dinophyceae > Suessiales > Symbiodiniaceae > Cladocopium > Cladocopium sp. clade C. The sequence goes on along the minus strand of BGPT01002182.1, from coordinate 75,142 downwards.
AATTGTATACCCCTATTCTTCTCAGCTAAATCCCAATAATCCCATTTCCAAGTACAGGTGTGGATGCTTGCAATATAGGATCGCAACTGGAATGGACTCGCAATTTTTCGAATGCGTTTTGTTACCGAAAAGAGCTATGAGGCCTGCGTTCATCCTGGATGCAGTATGGACAACTGGATTTTGAGGCAGGTTAATAGCTGTCAACTGGCAGATCATCAGGAAGTTGGTGGAAAGACCATGTGGTTACTATAGTTGGCAACCCTAACTAGTAGGTTATACTACAACATAATAATGCGAGTATACAGTCACTATCAACCAATCATATTTGTTCAAGAACAGGTTATAGCTACTATATAAACAAATACTGGATTATGGTCATTGTCACCAATCAGCCTATTGAATCCAGTCGTGCCAGGATAGACTTCGAATCCAAGTGCCCGGGAAACCGGAACTTCTTGAGTACCGGCACTATCTGGCAGTACTGGGTGCTGGTTTCAGATGTTGTTTGGTTGGTTGCAAACATGTGGGATGGGTTGATAGCACCAGGGATCCAATGTTCCATCCATGGGATGATCCAAATTTCACATAATGAGTTGATGATGTGGACCATCATCAAGGCAATTCGTTTACGTCAGGAATCAAGATTGCTACGGTTCACCATGAAGTGCATTGCAAGGTTTGAATATTTTGTCCATCTGTAGGAGAAGGAGGTTTGGATTGTGGTCCATGTGTGTATGATGCAACTAAGATTGTTTGCATCTTGCTTCGTACCAGTAATTGTACCAGTCATGTCTTCTAGAAGCCCAACTTGCCGGATAAACCTTCAAAGGTTAATGGCCTCAAGCCATACCCAGCCCAGCTTTAGCATTTTTGTTGGCACTTGGCACCTCAGTTTCACCATGAAAAAATGTTGGTTACCTTCCCCAGGTCTTGTTCCTTATACCATACCGCCATCCCAGCGGAGGTACCGACCCCAGGGACTCTTCACCTGGCTTTGCAGAGCGGGACACAGGTGGGTCTCAACCCGCAGGGTCATTTGACAAAAAAATGATCATGGGGACAACATGGATACAACTCCCCCAAGCCGTTGAATGGGTAGAAAACTGGATGAATTCAATCAAGACAAAGCAAGGATCTCTTCATCAGTGTTTGGCAGCTCCATCACCGGCATCAAACATATAAAAATAAGCCATCCCCAACCGTGGTTTATTATTGTTGTGCATAGCCTTCCTTAGGAGGATTTATTTTGAAGCCCCAACTGGTTGATAAATGGGGTGGGTTCATCGTTTTGTCCCAGCGATCCGACTCAATGGGGTAGGTTTGTCATGGTAGATCTCATCAATTTGTATGGGTGGGTGGTTTATGACATTGGTTTAATAGCATTAGGCTTCTGATTGATCTGATTGTAGATCTCACATTTTTTACCCCCTTCCATTGCCCCCAAAAGTGGATGGTCTCGTTTTCCCGCCAGGAATTCAGTTCTGCCCAGCCAAAGCGAGATCAATCAAGCCAACAGGAGCAGCGTCTTCGTGTTAGAACGACCCAATACCCCCTGGCAATCGAAGATAGCAATGGGAAAAGCACCCCAAAAACGGAGGCTGATAACTGGGAAAAATCATCTATAAATGAGCAAGTGTCCATTGCTATGTTTGGCTACGGGTAATTTGTATCAAGGGCTTGTTAACCACTAACGACCAGTACAAAAGAAGCATCCCATTGGGTGGTTTCACTGGGGGGGTTGGTTGAATCTCAAAAAAAGTGGATTGATCAAAATTATGTTATATACCCCCCCAAGCATGGCGATGATTGTGAAATACTAAGAATGGCTGGTGTTGTCGGTCCATTGGTGCACTATTTTTAGAGCCATAGCCAAAAGGGCGTGTCTCAGAATAGGGTACCCCGTCCCCTCCCCTGCTTAATCATATGTTTCCCTATGAAAGAAGCCAATTCAGTAGTATTACAGTCCCCCACTTTCAGAGACATCCAACCTGGACCTTCAAACTACTTTTGAGTGATCCTACAGTTGTTCGAGGTGATTTTTCTCTTGGAAATGTCATAATGTAATTGAAATGAAGGGTATTGTGGCTGCATATTGAATTTGGGTGATGTGCAAACCTGAAAGAAGAATCTGGATCCATGTTCAGGGGCTATTTCTTTTGGGAATTGAATACTGAAATGAACAGGAACAACAAAAATCTAATCCTAGCTTTTGGCATGGACCAAGAAATCCAATCTCAGATTCAAGAAGCCGTTGGGCCAGCAAGACATTTGCACTGGAAGTGAAAGGAACATCCTTTCTCATCCAGAGTTCTACACTCACAGTTGGGCATCCCAGGTGATTTTTCAGACGAGTGTCAGTTCGGGTCTGGTGAGTCTAAAATAGTCTGTTCAGATTCAATGATGGACCCAACCCTACACATGATTAAGAAAGCCTTGTGGCCTTGTGATTATCCGCAGATTCAGATCAGCAGTAGCGTACTCATCGTTTTTTGCCTGTTAGTAGACTGTGTATCAACTCGGTTCAGCCCCTGAGAGTGGAACATTCGCGGAGACCCCTCCTGAAGAGCTGCTGAATTCTATTGAGTTTCCACCTGGGTATGGCTCCAAATTAAAGATACCTCTAAAATTGGGCCTAGTGTCCCGCCATGATCAACTTTGTGGGTCATTTAAGGTACCTTTTTTTTATGAGCCATACCCACCTACCAACCGTAGCCCACCGGTCGCTGCTTCAGATTGCGGCTACGACTCCTTGTCCTTGAGACGTTTCCGCTTCTGCCCCGGTTGTGTCGACGAAGGTGGAGCGCACCGGGAACGCGGAAGCCCGGGCAGACGGGTGGTTTCCAGTCTGAGGTGGGTGAAACATGGTGAAATACCCTAAAAGCCAATGAAAAATGGATGAACATCCCAAAAATGACGTGGATCATCACCAGGGTTGTACTGATTTTGACCAATCCCCAATCATCCCCAAGTGTTTTCCTTGTCACTCCTTGGGACGATTGGAGAATCCGCTGCTAGTTTTGAGGATGGGTGGCTCAACTATTATGGTTTACAAGGATTACAAGGATCACTATCCTTGGCAAACAGCCACCTCCCCTTAAGGATTCGATTCAGCACAAGCTTGAGGTGATTGTGTTCTTTTCTTGGTGGTCTCACATATTTAGTTGCTTTTCCCTTTCCCCTATTGGACATGTATTAGACAATTCTCCAATTTATTTGCACGTTTTCAGAATTTGTTGCCACAAACCAGCCAAAGTATTGGAATGATCAATGGTACCTGAAGTTAGTAAATGATGTAAATGGTTTGTATTTGGCTCCTTGGGCCCCCTTTAATGGTGATACGTCATCAGATATTTCACCCATGTACTCACGTGTCAGATCCAGTTTGATCATCCTAGTAGTCAGTAACCCCCCATGTTTTCGGTGATTGAAAAAAAATACCACCCCAGACTTAAAACTTGCCAAAAAATGGTGATGGCTTCTTTTTGGTGTTTACAAATTCTGGATCGCAACATTAAATAGCTAGAAACTATTTAAAGATTCAAGTCTCATAGATCAGAAATTAATGATAGGATTATTGGATTCTATCTTATCCTATTTCTACCCCATTATAATTCAACTGTGATTATATTCAGCCATATTCAAACAAATGAAACAATCTTAAGATATCTTAAGCAATCTTAAACCATACCATGTGTATTTAAAGCAAACCATACCTTCAACATCCTTCAACCCATGTTTCACCAATTTCTGCTGGCCAAACAACTCCGGCAGCCAGGCCTCCTGACCTTCGCCGTGCACGACGAGGGATGCAAGCAGTGGCCAGGGAGCGGCAGCGGCCACAGGCACGCCAGTTGGGAGCTGACAAACATAATACATCATATTTTACCATATATTAGCGCTGCGGTGGCACTCAGGATAGTGCCCAGCGCAATCTGCAGTCACGGACTACCGCAGCACTGATAGTATCAATTGATCAGATAATGGGATTATAGTGGGAAAAAAACATGGAAAAATCGTGATATACAGTAATAGGATATAATGTGGGATAAACCATGATAAACCATTGATTCATGGGCTTATATCCGTTACTTATTGGATAATCATAGGATAATAGTGGGAGAATAGTGGATAATCATGGGATAACCATAACAAACCATCCCCAATAGATGTTTAAAGCATTGGGTATACCATGGTATACAAGTCTGTTCGTGATGGTGTAAATGACGTCATGGTTGGTCAATCGAATGGTGTATTGGAATATTCTCCAGTCTGATTTTTGCAAATTTGATGGGAAGGAAGCCTATTTAAAACCATCGGGGATTTTCCATCTGGGTTTCACTATGGTTTTCAACACTGCAGAAATACGGATTGAGCTGAATTTGCAGAACGTAAGGGATGTCTTTGCACCATGAAACAGGTAAAATGCAGCGTCAACTTTGTGTTTAGTGGATAAATGAAGCAGCAAACATGGGGAGCTTGTCAGATGGGAAAGACCCGGTGGCTGGCTGGGCCAAACTTTCTTAGTTCTTTTGCATGGTATCTAAGATTTTCAAGATTAGCAATGAACAATGCAAAAGCAATGTGTGTAGTTCAGAAGATACAATTATGATCAATTATGTATTTTGTGTATTCCAGAAACAACAATGACCTGGTATTTCGATGGTCGTTACATTTTCTATGTATTTGGGGAAAGCTTACATGATGGTTTCTTTATTGTTGGACGTTTGAA
>BGPT01002182.1:62913-65413 GCA_003297045.1 Symbiodinium sp. clade C Y103 | reverse complement strand
GACACTACAATGCAAATGATCAAATGGCTCTAAGTTGGCATCACCAACTACCAAAGAATTAGTTTATAGCTTGGGTTTCATTTTCAAAAACCTGATGCAACTCATTGCCGATCATTCGCACAGCCTTGCCCTTAAGACACAGGGCAGCTCTCAAGATTTGCACAACAAAACCGTCTTTGTACGTGGTCCCGGAAATCAATGTTTCGTCCTTCAAATCTAAGACAAAGAGGAGAGAGAGAGAGAGAGAGATGTGATGTTCATTTCTATATAATTTGAATCTTCAAGGCTCACACCATCAATATTGTTCTTAGAAGTCAAAGAGACAATAAATCAAATCCGCTTTTTTGTTCCCAAGTGAAACATGCTTTCTATCAAAGTCCCTGTTCTTCAAGTGGAATAGTGTGAAATCATGATGTTCATTGGTTTGCACATTTTTTGCCGTCACAAGGCTTTCCACTTTGAACCGGATGAAAGCGGATCTCCTAAGCATGCTTTTTCAGGCACCAGAAGCCTTCGATATGTAGTTGCTTAGTCAAGCATTTGTTTTCATTAAAGATGTCGACGGAAACAAAGTAACCCAGATGGGGCCATGCTTGGTTGTCACATAAAAACCGGGAAAACACGGCAGCAGTAAAAATGGATTGTTGGATCGATTGGACTATGCCTTGTCGAGTTTCAACCTTTCTCAGCTGATAGTTATCGTTCTATATCGTTGTCACGATGTGAACTTTCCTCTCTTATGAAATGCATGCATCAAATAAATTCCTTAATGCACTTTGTGTACTCCCATCTCCCTCCTATCAAATACCCCCCTTATTTTGGCTCCAAAATAATAGATCCAATACGAAATCACCATTGCTAAGGGGGCAAATTCAAATTAGGGGGAAGCAATTAATTGGCCTGTTTAGATTCCGGCTGTGTTACTGTATCTTCACCATCAGCAGAGGGGCTGTCTTATCAACTTATCTTTGCCATCATCCAGCTTGGAATGGTATTTGGCCGCTGGGAGGAGGCTCACGTTATCATGGAGTGGTTAGCTGTACTACTGCATGTTAGACAGTTGATCCGTGAGTGGTTAGGTAGACCTCATGAAGAGGCCCTCAACCCTATACATATACATATGTATACATATATATATATATATAAATAATTACATACATTTGCATATGCATCACATTTCCAGGACTTCCTTGATGCATATGTATATATATATATATATATGCATACATTACATGTACACACACATATGCATATATATATATATATACACACATTGCACATAATGAGTGCTCACACATATCTGCCTTGAGGTTGACAACAAAGCCATTTCCAGTTCATGGGCAAACCATAGGGTCCTGCCGAAACGTGACCAGCTTGCCAAATCAAATTTGACTGCCCTTCCCTTGTCTCCTCCCCTTTCTCTTTCTATTTTCAGTACATTGTTGATACCATTTCATCTCTTAAACTTTGTCGGTTCTCCCTTTCGTTTACAAACTAGTCCGTGGATGCTTTGAATTTAGGAGGTTGGGTACCATTTGCTTTCGATGAATGGCTTCAATGGCTTTGAGGTCGTGATTTAGAGCAGAGAGTTTAAGCATGGCATGCACTGGTTGAACATGATGATTTCTAAGTGAATCATCGAATATGCTGGCCTACAGTTATCATGACATATAGTCCCTGAAGACATTTCCCATATCCTTACTTTCTTTTCCCTTTTTGTGGAAGTCATCCCAGTTTATGGTTTCTATTGTCTTTTTTGTTGTCAGTATTATTCTACATGTATCAAACATGACTCTGTTTCGATAGAAGAAAATCAGGTATTTGCGTAACATCAGCTATTCCATATAGTTTACCTTTCTCAAGGCCCTGTTTGACATTTAGCTGGGCCACCCGCTCGCCCTCAATCCTCCTGAACCTCTGGGTGGCGATGGAGAGAGAAAAGGCTTGTTTGATGTTGTCAGCGTCTATTCTGACAGGTGTGTGGATGTAGTATGCCACAGAAATACGTGCGAAACTTCAGTTGCATTACATTACATATTGTCAGCCATGGCATCACGCTTCTGAATCTTTTTTTTTCACCGACTCCACTGGCCTTGTATACACCCTACAGTGCCAGTCAAGGCAGAAGATCTTTAGAATTGGTCACTAGTTGTTTCAGACCCGTCCATTTTCGATTTAGATGTGACACTGCAAGTCAATGTGTGTCAATGTTTGTCTATCTAAACATTCTTTTGCCTTTCGCATGCTTGGGGAAATCAGCTGCTTTCCTTGTGGCATATTGTGCCTCAATCTTGCAGCAGAAAATTAAGGGCAGTTGGCGTAGACAAACAAACGTTTATTTCACCGGATCGTCCTTTGTTTAATGGTATTAAACAAAGCTTGCATTCAGTCGAAGATGTTTTGCAGTTGTCAAGTGATTTGTTTTATTTTGAATTTGCTGAGCAGTTTGCTCAAGGGTGAGGTGGGAGGGATTAGTCCTTCGTTCTGCTTCTCGAAATGG
>BGPT01002182.1:29213-50746 GCA_003297045.1 Symbiodinium sp. clade C Y103 | reverse complement strand
GTATGTATGTATGTATGTATGTATGTATGTATGTATGTATGTATGTATGTATGTATGTATGTATGTATGTATGTATGTATGTATGTATGTATGTATTCAGAGACGAACAACAAAATTGTCATGCAATGTCATGCTTGTTTCTCTATGTATATGTTGTATATGTTTCTTGTGGTCGACAAGTGGCATTGTGTGGACTTTATGCTGATACAATCTTACATACTATAATGTAATCTATTGAATCTATGACGGCCTAATAATTTGAATTGTATTGCGTCGGATTGTGTTTTAATGTCATCTATTGAATCTATGACCGTCTAACAATTTGAATTGTATTGCGTTGGATTGTGTTACATTGCAATCTAATTATAGCATACTATATTCTAATTACATTGTTCATCTGTTCGATTCTATTCTAATTCAACTCTATTGTGTTCTATTCTACGGTATGGCATAACCTGGCATCAGATGGGATTGGATGTGTATATGAGCACACACACAAATATTACATGCGTGTGTTTTTGCATTGACATATATACATATGATTTATAACTGTATGCATATCAACATACATACATGCATATATATATATATACATAATTATGATATCATGTGTATAGATTGTACAGCCATTGGGCAATTCTTCAGCATGATTGAATTTTGTGAAAGGAGACAATTCTGCAGCAATCTAAAGAACATAGCTGAATGCGAAATATTTGGTTGGGCCCCAAAAAATCAGAGGTCTGCAAAGTGGGATAGTTGATGAAAAACAATCCAAAAATTACTATCAGATTCCACGAGTTGCATTTCACGTTCAAAATCCAAGCAAGAGGACCTGTTGACCAGCTGTGCGTTTAAATGATACGCAAGATATCACACGATGCACACCCAAAGCAACACGCTATACTGTAGTAGCAACACTCCCCCCTCCCTCTTTCTCTCTCTCTCTCTATATATATATATGTATGGATATATCTATAATATGTTATAATACTTCATCATTTCTTCATCTTCACGCAGAAGTAAGAGAGCTTGAAATGATCCCTTGGAGGTCGTTTGAATTCGTTCGAGGTGTTTGATCTGGCTTGGACGTGTTCGAGGTGTTTGAACATGTTCGGATACCTTTTCGGTGTTTCACTGGGTTGCTACGTGGGACATCTCAGATCTGGGGCCTTGGTGCGAGGCATTGGCTTGACTGCTGGCATTGCGCTGATGAAAAAGTGGCCGAAGAAGGGAGAAATGCAAAAACACAGTCTGACAATGATTTGCATATCCAAACCTACAACACAATACAACACATGTGATGCCGAATAAACGGATAAAGAGAAACATACACATAGTGCGATGCTGCATCTCCTGACTTCAGCTTAGGATTGCGGATTGATGTTGCTGACTGGGCAACGCTTGGACTCCCGTTTGCGCAGTGTGGAAAGTATCGGCCTGGACACCCAGTGTCCATGCTGCAGGTCAACTCGCTGAGTCGGTTCAAAGGTGCCGTCGATTCGATTTCTGCCGCATCTGCCTTTTTTTTTTCTCCTTTTTGATCCTTTTTGTTTTTGTATGCTTCAAACTCTGCGGTACCTGGTTTCAGGTCAGATGGTGGACAGCATGATGCTTGTGCAGATTCTCAGCGGCTGGTGCCTTAAGGTATTTTAGGATTTATTTTAGGGTCTTGGAGCCTTGAGGTGAAAGTTCATGTGGTTCTGAACTTTCCTGGGAACGCATCAGACAGTTGAAGCCGTTCAAAACCCAGATTTGACGTTGCATTCTGCTGTCCTAGGTGGACGCTACACGCCAAATGAGCAGGAGCGACGTTGGAAGATTTAGACGGAACTCATTTATTTTTTTTGCCCCTTTGCGGCTTGAATTCAATCCTGTAGCAACCCCAGTAGTGGTCTGCAGTTTGCTGAGAGTTTTCTGGTAGGCTTCCAGCTATGACCACGAAGCAGTCATAGCTGCAGCCCTAAAGCTGTTTGTCCAATTCCGATTTTTCTCCGCTTATCGAAGAAGGCACGGCAGAGGAACTAGACAAGTTGGGTAAGTTGGGTCTTGTTTTACTTGCGCTGTCACCTGAGGCCACCTTGACAGAGCAGAGAAAAGAGCTCCTCGCAGAAGTAGAGGCATGGAGAGTATGGAGAGCTTAGACGTGCCCAAGATTCGATGCAGGTCCAGCCACTTTCTCAAAGACACTGGTTCTGGATGGTTCTGGGATCTTAGTTTTCCTCCAGTATTGACAATCTGAGACTGAAGAAATTACGGAGCAGAGGGCCAAAGTAGTGCACCACCAATGATGAAGAGTCGCAAACAGTGAAAATTGATGAAAATTGAAAATGTGAAGGGGGATGACCTTATTCTCATCATTCTTGGATTCCAGATTTTTCTGGCATAGAGGGTCGTGTCAGACAAAGAGTGACCAGCCTGTTTTAAACGGATTGCGGTCCGATTGAACTGCAAGAATTTCCGAAACACTTAGTTCGGCTAGCAGTAGCATTGGAATGAAAGGCATAGCTTCAAGGAATGGCAAGTTGGACTCAAGTCACGTTTTTCTATTATATGATCCTTTGTTCACTCAGGTGGGAAGATTTGGTAATACGTGGTTCTGATGTAACCACTGCGCTGGGGGATTTGCGAGACAGGATTCTCAGCCTTGCGGGCGGCCACTTGAAGGTGGGCATTTTCAATGTCTATGATAGCACAAGGGTCGGGACATAGCAAGGTTTCTTTGAACGTGTTGGAACCTTTTGGCAACTGGGGCCTGCAGAAATTGTAGACCTTGCAGCAGCTTGCAGCATTGTCAAAATACTCGCGGCATTTAGTTGCGGGAGGTGTTGGTGGTCAGCTTCTGTCAATGTGAATTCAATTATGCATCAGCTAGCGGCAGAGGACGACGTTGCTTTTGTTCGGCGCAAGTTGTGGATTTCTGGGCGGCTACCTTCCTATCCTTGTTGCATGTTTTTCGACATGCTTTTGCATGCTATTACCACCTTTTACCATTCTTCTACCAATACACATGCACACGTGCATGATCATGCAACTGTTTCTGCCGTCCTCAGTCAGGGAGGGGTCGCCGGTGAAGTCTGCATTTAATTCATGCAAGTAGCCATGCCTGCCTGGTAGCTTTGCCAAAACAGTTTTGGGATGGACAGAAGTCGTGAAGCTCTAGCATCCGGTTGCTAGATTTCTCCCCAGACCCATGCATTGTCTCAACACCTTTGGTTTTGCATGTTTTGCTACCAATGCGCCCACTCAAGTGACGTATGCACTGATTGCGACTCGTAGTGCAAGCGCTCCTTCACCTTTTGACGATTCTCACGCCGCAAAAACCTAGGGCTGAAATCGGGATACAAGATGATGCAACAAACATCAACAAACAAGTTGTTCCACCATAATTCCACCATGTTTGCTTGCTTTGGCTAGCTTTGACATGCGAATCTCAGCGGGAAGTGGTCAAATTCACCTCAGCTTTGGATGGAAAGTGTTTGCTGGCAAAAAGCCGAAGCCTTTGATTTTCGTGCCAGACACTTGCAGAGTACTTGCAGCAGACTCCTTCGGCAAGCATCATTCAAGCAGGCCATTGCGTATCATCGCCATGTACGCTCACGGTCATTTGCTGACCCGCAGCTTGACAGGATGCTTATGACACCGGTAGTTTTCATGACTTTTCATGGACTGCCTTGATAGCACTGTCAGAATGAGAGCGAAATGGATTCCTCTGAATAATTGGGTTTGAAGATGCAGTCGGGTGTACATGAGGTCTTAAGCTGAACCGGAGGATCTGTCTTAAGTTGGTTTTCCATGCGGTTCTCATGTGGGCAGCTGCAAAACGCAAAGACATGGCCAGCAGCCAGCACATTGTGGCTGATAGGCAGCCTGATAGGCACGACATGGCGTGACAATTGATAGGTCCAACACGTTTGGACCATCTCAGAGCCGGGAATTGTCGCGGCCCCCCTCACGCCGCTCCCCTTTGATCTCTTTGGCGTCTCTTTGGTGCTCTGCGCACAGTCACATGCAGAATGAGTAGTTCTGATAGTTCTGCTCACAGCTCATGGCAGATGGGTACTCGGCTCAGATGGGACTACAGAACGGGACGAGTTTGCAAGCACACTAGGGGTATCTAGAGGTGATCAAGCGATATCATGTGACAAGGCATGTGAATGCATGTGATATCATATCAAGTGATGCTCAACCAGAGTGGCTCCAACTGCACGTTATTTTGTTGTTATGCGAAAATTAATGCAAACAAATGCGTACATGTTTGGATGTTTGTCTGTATCACGCTTTATCCAGGCGTATCCATGCTGAGTCGTTTGTACCAGAAGTTCTTAACTGACTCAGCCGAGGTCAACCCGAAGGCTCCACGCGCGTTTGCTCTTCAGAACGGCACTGAACAGACCGGATCAGACTGGGCATTCTGGACGTACCAAGCCTTCGAAACCATGTCTGAATATTCAAATATATGTATATATAATATATATGTAAGATCTTACGATTGATATTTGAAGGTTTTGAAGCCTTCTAGGCTTGAAGGACATCGCAGAACAGCTGTCCATCTGAAAACTTGATTGGTGAGGTCTGCGAGCCTGCACCCAGGATGAAAATGCATCCATCACGAGATATTCAAGTGTCGCACTTAGTGTCTTGGACGTAGGCTGTCGCACTTGGACGTAGGCTGTCGCCATGCTAAACACATCCCTTGGTCTAAATGAATGTAAGTGGCACTGAGCTTCCACAGGGAAAACATGAGGAAGATCGCTCCTTTTCTTAAGCATCTTAAGCCATAGCGGAGAGTGCGCAGTCATCCTAGTGCAGGGGCCGTGCAATGGAAGAAGATCCAAAAAGCACAGTGGCCATGTTAATCTTCTCCCCACTTTACATTCCAGGCTGACACTTCTTGATTTGTGCTTGTCATCCAAAGTTTCGAAATGCCACCACAGGCAAAATTACTCGTGTAATCGAGCCATGCTTTGCTGCACTTGACTCGACCAATATGAAAATAGATCCCAGGCTTCTTGTATCAAGCCATAATCAGGCAAGGTCTCCCGTTGGGAGCAGTCAAACTTCGCAAGATGTTGCGAGGTTGATGGCAAACGATCAGAATTTTTCATAACAGTATAGGCTCTCTACGCCCTAATGATATCTAATGATATTGATATGGTATGTACTTGTGGCTGTTTGGTCCAGATTGCAGCTGAACCTGACTTTGCCGCTCCTCTTGGCTCAGACTTGGCTAGTGTTTGATTTGGTGTTGGACATCGCGCCGCAACGTGCGCAATGGCATGACAAAGATGGTTCGGCAGGATGCTGGAGCGGTCGATGATTTGTTCCGACAGCTGCTTGGCATGTGAGAATTCGTTTTGGAAGATTGCTGTCACATGAAGAAATATGGAGAATGTGCTGCTTCGGTGAGTAGGGTTGTGCTGGTCAGTTGTGAACATTCTTCGATTGGCAAGCTACTTTGCATTTGTGCCAGCCCAGGAAAAGTCTGCAAGAAATCCATGGCATTCTGCAGAACACACGGGCGCAGGCTTGCTTGAATGTGGTAAGCTAGGTGCCTTTACGACTCGTACCAAGCTCTAAAAAGCTGTTGTATTTGGCTCCCAGCAGTGGGGATGATGAATTCGGCCTAGTTGAACAAGTTGACTGAAGAGCAAAGAGCAAAGATTTGGAGCAGGCCTATAGCTAATTAGCTAACTATATTTATAATATTTCCATGGTATATATAAAGTGTAATGAGTTGATTGTAATTAATATAATACACGCACACATATATATATATAGTATTTTATATTGTACTATTGTATGTTGTGTTGGTGGCCCAGAATGATGTGCTTAGAGCGGGTCATACAGCTGTATGACCAAAAAGTTGGCATTGCAGTTTGGCAAATTTTGTGAATGTTTTGGCAACAATGGAAACTTTGTAAGGTTTGTTTTGCTGGTGGATAAATTGTAAGTGTTCAGTGACAGGTAGTTGACAGGTAGTGAATGGAATACGCAGACAACAATCTCATTCCAAGATGCAAGGTTTGCCTATTCCATAGATTCAGCCATGTAAGGGCGAGCAGACTTGCATTGGTTCAAGCACAAAAGTCGCCATCCACAGGTGAGGTTGTGGTTGTGGATAACAATATCAAACATCAAGCATACATCAACATCATCAACATAAAGCATCATGCTGACGGAGTAGACGAAGTCAGGGAATCGAGATGCCAGAGCAGGTAGGATAATTCGATGATGTTTAGCAATGTTTAGGTGGATCCTCGCATTCTTCGCAGTTTTCCATCGTTTTCCCATGGTTTTAGATCCTGAGGATGCCCGAGGCTGGAAGCCCCACACAAACACACACACACATATATATATATATATTCACATGTCGAAAGAGCAGCTGTGTGGCTGTGTCGGCACATCTTAGCCACAGTCTCAAGCAGACACAACAATCTTAGCAGTCTCAAGCAAAGCCTTTCATCAAGGAGTGTTCTTGTGCACGATTCTTTCTTCCTTTTGTGGTAGGCCGATACTGTCGAAGGAAAGCTATCCAGAGCAAGACAGGGGCAGTCTTGTGGTTGCTTTACTTTACTAAAGAAAACTGAAGACCTTTCTCCGATTCACACCATGCGTGCAACTGCTGTGACTGCTGTGAGTGCCACGGGATGATATCACCCTTGATGTTGCCGGACGCTGGCAAAAGCAGAAGCCATGTGGTTTGGAGACTGAAGGTAGGCGCCGCCACTGTGATCTTTTGTTTGTCTGTATCAGCTGTGCCGATTTATAACAAGCTTGTCTTTGCAGAGGGGGTTTGCGATGGCAAAGGGGGTTTGCTTTGCCTCCGAAAGTACCCTTTTCCAATGGCAACGGCATTTCTCCAGCTGTTGATTGTTTCTCTGGTGTTGACAGCAGCGAATATCGTGGGCCACCTTTGGGAGCGACAGCGAGTACCTGGTGTGGATCAGTCCTGGATTTTTGGTCCGCATCCACTGTACAAGCTCCGGCATGTTGGACCTGTTGGGCTGTTGTTTGGCTTCAAGTACGGCGTCACTAATTGGGCCCTACAAATGGTTCCTGTAGGCCCCTTGGTCATGATTAATCCATATAAAACCTTCTTTTCCTTCAATATCGTTAAACTTTGAATTTTGTGTCGGCGGTGAAAATTTAAGGTAGGGCACCCAGGTGAAGGTACTCTTCCTTCATCGAGCTTCCTTTTTCAGCACTTTGCATTGCAAAAAGATTCAGTATCCAATCATGTGCAATCAAGGTATGCACTTGTTGCTTCAGTCCACTGACATCGTTTGGGCAATTATATTAGCAGAGTACGTCAACGGAGAAGACCTGGGAGTAGTTGAAATCTTGGCGGCATTCTTGTCCGGGACAGGATCGTTTCTTATTGGCTTACATGCCGTGGACACTTTGGAGACGCCGCTGATGCCAATTTTAGTGACCCTGCATGATGTGAGTGTGCTTTGATGATCTTCTATGATCTTTGATGTTTGTTTTTGCATTATTGATGCTCCATACTGCTAGAATTCTGCTAAAACATTTTGGAATGATTTGGCAGATACATGTACGTAGATGTAGGTTGATGCAGATAGATGTAGATGGACGCGGGTAGAATTAGATAGAAGTAGCTAGATGTAGATAGATGGGGACAGATGATAGGTGTATATGGATAGATGAAGATGCAGATGGATGAACTGTAGATGCTGATGGATAAAGATAGATGTAGATTATGATCAATGAAGATAGATGCAGACAGATGTGGATGATGCATTTTCATGCTGATAGATGTCTAGAGACGAATGAAGGTAAACGTAGATTATTACTCAGAGACAGGCATGGATAGACATTGATAGACCAGTCGCATAGATATGCTACGCAAATGAATATGCAGATAGATGATGGTAGATGATGGTAGATGTATGATATACTAATCAGAATGTGCAGTAGATGACCAATACTAATATAGGTGGATAGGAATATAGGTACATACGGAGCTAGATTAGTCCTTGGATGGCACGTGCAGAGAGATGTAATTTATATCAACTGGTACTTCTTTGTTCCTAGATTTATCTTCGATGTTGTGTTCCCAAGTCGAAGTTGCAAGGTGAATCTGTTGCCTCCTTTGATCTTGGCGCTGTGTCTTTCAACTTTGCGCATGGGAGCTCAAGAGCTCTTCCGGCCCAACAATCGGTTGGCAGGCAGCATTTCGGTTGTGGAGTTCACTGCCATCAAACTTGCTCTCAGTGCTTTAACGGCGCTGGTGCTGGCGATGCTTTGCGAAAGGGGCACCGAACTTCAGAGCTCTTGGTGGAAAGCACTTGCTGAAGAGTCAGATGCTGGAGTATTTCTAGTACTGCTTGGAGGAGTTTTCATCTTGATCTTTCAGGTCGGCAGAGACACAGAAAACCACTGAACCACGGACCATTTTTGTTCTTCTCGGGGTTCCGTTCCAGATTCCGAGCCTAAACTGGAAAAACAATTGCAAAACAATTGGAATGAGGTGTTGGTGAATTGGCCTTGGGCTTTGCGGAAGCAAACCTGTGTTCAGGTGAACTTGACTTGGCTTACCAGCCTCACATCGGTGGCCACAGTGGGCATCATTGGAGGTGTCAAAATAATACCCCAATGGATTCTCAACGCCATCTTCCAGCTTCAGGCTGGAGTTGAATGGAGTTGGGAGAAATATGGAGAAATGTACTTTATCAATCTGTATCACCACTACCTAGCAGGGAGGAAACCGAATTCGGGCCCGATTCAGCTCAAGTGAAAACGATTCAGTGGACTGCGGGTGAACTACCAAGGTAGAGCTTGACATAACTTGTGACTCAACTTGTGACGTAGTTTTCCCCATTTTGGGATGAATAAGAATTGGAATTGTTTCTACGGACCATTCAAAGTCTACGACGGGCGAATAACACGATCCTTGAGGTTTTACCGTTCGAAGATGTGTGCGGATGTGCGCGTGTGATTGTGTGATTGTATGCCATTGTATGATATTGTATGCGCATCGAACCGAGCGGATTTTGGGCAATCCACTGTTTTGTGGAAGTCCATGGAAGTCCTGTGAGGTGGATTTGGAGCCGTTAAACATTCTGGGAGCTTTCCTGGTTCTTGCAGCGTCTGTGTTCTATGCAGCAGCAAGTGTTGGAGACTCCAAGCTGGTCATTCGAAGTTCGAGCACATCAACCAACTCTGTAATTCCAAAGCGGGTCTCCCTCAGGCAAGGCCGGAATTTGTCAGACATTTTTAGGCGCAAGTTCAGTGCAGCAATCAATGCCACCCAGGAACCAATTTGCAAAGCTGCATCACTGCCAGCATCATTGCCAGCATCAGTTTAGCTGAAAGTCTAGCAACTCATGGCAACTGATTTTGGCCCGTCTCACAACAATGGCTTTCGAGATGATCCACTGGGTTTTGTCCTGGCACCCTTTGCCATTTTTTGTCCTTCTTGAATTCAAACCTACCCTGTGTTTGCCGCAGAATCCCAAAATAGATGCCCTTGCCGTTTGGGTATGACGCTGCAACATACTGCAACGAGAAAGGACCGATTATTTGCCTGTTCATGCCAGTTCATGCCTGTTCTTTTCGTACGCGAAGTTCACCCCAAACACTTGGATTTGCCAGCTAGAAGACAGCAGGGTGCGATACTCAAAGTGATTCAAAGTGGACCCTATTCATGTGGTGCTTTCGGTCTTTCTGGTTGAAGACCTGCTTGACTGCACGGTAAGACTACGGATTTGCTTCATTTGATGATCCATAGCTGCCATAGCTTCATTCACTCGATGAAAGCTCTTGTTGTATGCCTCGAGCTTCCCTGGCAGGTGGGAGCCCAGGAGGAGACGTGACCGAACTGAAGCGTCATGCCCAGCGTCATGTCCTTCATCCAATGCTTTATGTATTTCATCTGTTTCGTTTTCATCTCCCTTCCTTTCTGACCGGATATTGCTCGATGGGTCGGCGCGGAAGTGACTTCAGTTGGCGTGTGATCAGAAAGGAAAAGGTCAACAGTTGCACGTCTACCAGCGGCAACTATCAATCACGTACCTATGAATCTCAATGAATCCAGTTTCAGCTTCGCCCCAAGTTTCATTGTGCTTCATTGTGTTTCATTAACCTTTTATTCGGGGCACTGGCACCTTTGTGCCCCGAGATGGGAATGGGGTTTGGCACTGGCACTCACTGTCCTTATGGTTGAGGTTTGGCCATGCCTCGGGGCAGCTGCAAAATAAAGCTTATTAGTCAAAGTTCCATCAATGGGTCTATGGGTGTTGTCGGAGCTTTCAATTGGACCAAGGTTCCAAATGGAACCATGGCCCAAACCATCCCAAACCTTAACAAGCCTTCACATGTCTGAATAAGGAGGGTTTGGTTTGTTGATGGCCATGCTCCCGCAAATCAGCACCACTGGACGGCAATGTTTGGGAGACAGCCAGAGTTGAAGAATAGATTGTTCTGTTGACAAAGACATGTGAACAAGGGCAACAAATGCCGGTACGCCTAAGCCTATGTACACCTGCTGTATATGTATAATATTGTGTAATTATGTGTATATGTAACTATATGTATATACAATTTCAAGTCCTTTCCCTGGCGACCTATTACATCACACATCCTTTGAATTTTGCAGGGTATGGGTATGCAAAGCTTTGTGAGCCAATGGGTATTCACACCCACGATTTATGGGGTTCATGAAGCTGGGAAGCTTGAGAAAACACGATCCAATCCCTCAAATCTCAGACAGGTACTGGCTCTTCAAGATAAAGATGTGTATGCCCACTTCTCACCTTGCCGGAGACATCCCATTTCAATTTTGGCAATTAATTTTAATAAACTTGAGTTTTAGCACATGGTTGTCTCAATGTCAGGGGCTTATGATGGTTTGAGCCCGGTATTTGCCGTGAGGTGGAAGCAAAGAAGACAGAGCTGCGAGAGCTTGTTGGGGACCACTACCGAAGTGTGTTGGAGAGTTCCGACCATATTCGTGCAATGTCAGATTGTGGCTTGGCAATCCTGGTGCAAACACAAGACATTACGGGACTGCTCAGATTTGATGAGTGAGTCAAGAAGGTAAGAAGTAAGAAGCAAGTGAGGGAAAGAAAGCGTGAAAAGCATCATGTTTAGACACTCAAGCTGGGTTGCTTCCATGAGTGCAAGAATATGGAGAGGTATATTATATTGTAAATTACGCAATGATATGCCTGATATGCAATGAACATGTTCAATAATCCTGGCTGAGGTGCGGTACAGGTTGCTCACGGCGCTGAAAAACTTGAGTCTCTAATAACGAACATGTGCCGTCCTTAGATGTCCTTAGAGATTCACTTCAGTTGGGATTGCAGTCACGACTGTGCGTTTTAGCATTGCATTCAGCTCTTTTCAGCTCCTCGCTGCCAGTTTGGATTGTGAGGAGGCTTTTCCATGCTTTACTATGCTTTACCACCGGGGCTGCAGCGACGCAGATTCATTCCATAGGAATGTGTGTCCAGGTGTGTTGTGTACTGCTTCAATGAGAAGCCTCCACTCGATTGCAACGTCCGGAATTCCCAAATACTGAGGCGGGAGTTGGCAGGCAAACCACCACAGCCAGGTTGGCAGACGGTCTTGGTTTGGCAGAGTGGCCGTTTGATTTCGCACCAATATTGACAGGTTTAACACACACGACGTTTCCTCTTCAAACCTCTTGAAATCCTACTCCAAGAGGTACGGTATATTCATCATGATTCAATAATCACCCCCAGTTTACCCTATTCATCACTCTTTTCATCTCCTTCCATGCCTGCCCATCTCAAACTTTGTGGTCTGCCGGTGCTTGACAGATACTCAGTGCGAGCCAGAGACCGAATTCAGCTTGTGCGAGCACGTCATGGAGCTTCTGGAAATGCCGGAAAAGGCCCGGAGTTGAGATTTGCGCAATGCCAGATAACAAAAGATGATATCAGGGTTTGATCCGAAGATTTGACATGCCTTGACAATATCAAGCAGTCGCAGTATTGTGAAGCTGTCTCACCAGTTTGACCTTTCTTGACGTTGTCTTTTTTCCTTGTTGCATTGCAGTTGTTTTCGCAATGTTTCAAAGCTGAGCTGAAGCCAAGCCTCAATCTCCTGAGATCTTCAAACATGCGTCTTTTTTTTGTGCACTCCGTTTGACCGTTTGGTGTTTGTTTTTCTTGTTGGTCATGCCATCATGGTGTCTTTCAAGACTGCATGTCATTTCGGTCTTGTCAGGTTCGTGGCTTGGTAGCAGAGCTGAATTTCGTGAAGGCAGCGAAGGCAGCTCTTGTGGATGCACCAGCATTGCACTCACAGGCCGCGGTGGACACAGACACAAGAAACAGAGAGCGAAACAGAGAGCTTTGTAGTTTGACATTATTTGACACTGGCAATATGATCTACATGCTGCTGCTGTGCGTCAAACATCTTGAAACCTGTCATTTTGATTCAATTTTACACAGTTTAACTAGTTTTTTCATGTTTTTTCTTTGTTTGAGAGTTTGAGCACGTTTTGATTCCTATCCATTGTCTTGAGTCCCTGGCTCCAGGCTCCACACATCTCCACACCTTCCCGCAGGGATAGCATACCACACATTGTACCATACTGTACCATACCGTACCATATTTCACAGTGCCAAAGGTGTTCTGAGGTGATCCCAGGCGTTTTGTCTGACCAAACTGCTTTGGTGCTGGCAGGTCCAAGAGCGCTTGCGAGTGGAGAGTCTTCCGGGCTTTGACCCACAAGGTCCAAATCCATATCATGCCCAGGGGCCACCCACAGGCCACCGGAAACATCGTGTAGTGTCATGCAACAGCATGATCAGGATATTATATCATGATGTGTATATATATATATGATTATATATGTATCAAGATGTTGCATCGTGACCCCACATGCAACAAGTTGGCGACACGTTTACATACATACATAATACATACATACATGCATACATACATACATGCATACATGCATACATACATATATACATACATACACATTATTATGTATGTATATATCTATTTCCAATATATATATATATATATAATATGTAGTATTAATTCAAGATACATTGAAGATAAGACTTCGACATTTGAGCACCTCTGGTCCAGTCCAGCTCTTCAGTGGCGCAGGGTTGATAGCGCAGCAAGCCGCAGCCTTTCGGTCCTTGCCTCGGCAGGCCGCAGAATTGCAGGGTTGAAAGGGGATTCATTGGGATCCAAAGGGTTTCTCATGATTAGACTCGTGATTATTCATCCATTTTCATCCTTGTTCATGGGTATCTCAATTATCTCATCAGTTGTCAGAATTTTCAACGGTGCCTCGGCTCATTGGCGGTGGATGTTTTTTGGATTTTTTGGGCAGGTTGCTGGTGGCTGTGTCGATGCATTTGCGGCAGCTGAGCTGACACCTGCGGCAGCTGCAGAAGCTTTCGCCCCCTGGCCTTCCAGGGATTTCAATGCAGGAACTCTATGGAACTCTGATTTGGCTTTGCAATTAACATCAATTAACTGTAATCAACTGTAATTGGGCATAGTTTGTATGATCCGTATGTAGGACCAGGACATAGGATGTAGGATTATGATAGGTTATGCAAGTATGTAGATGTGACATCCAGTGACTTGTTGGAGATAAACTTGGGCTGCAGACTCTGCAGGCTTGCATTTTGAAACTCTCAATGTCAATTCAAGACATTCAAGTTAGGACTATCTCCGATTGTGTCGTACTATGTCTCCTGTTATCTCATTATGTCTCACTTTGTTTCATTATCTCTGATTGTTATTGATTGTCCTTGTTTCAGGTCGCGCACTTGGTGCTGGATGAAGCGTCGGCCTCCTCTTTGCTCCGTCGGTTCATTGCTTGTCGGTCGAGCTTGCTGCGAGACATCCTGGAAGGTTCTGGTGCTGCGTCCCCTGGACAGAAAACATCACAGCTGTCGGATTGTTGCTGCAAAGGTGTTCTATTTGAAACATGACAAACATGTATTAACATATTATAATTATTCTGTATGCATGCTTATGCACGTTTGTGTGTGAACATGTATATATATATATATATGTAATTATATGCATATAACGTACACATATATATATATATATACATATGTATATATATATATATATGTATATGCACACCATCACATGCATGTACTTATCTGCATACATACTATATATATATATATATTATAGTATGCAGTAAGCAGAGATATGATATATGTGTACCGGATATATACTTGTATGTAAGCACAGTGAATAGGCAATTGTTGGTGCATCCGTCATTTCGACAAGTGTGACTTAGTATATCCTGCAATGGCACCTTGCAATTCAGGTGGCTCTGACCTTGATGTATTTGTGCAGTCCTCGTGGGTCACTGACTCTATCTTGCCTTTTCTTGCTTCATCTTGCTTCATCTTGCTTCCTTCTCTCCCACATTGTCCCACATTTCGGGCCCAAAATTGCTCCAGAGTCCACGTCACCAGGTCAGATGCATCAAGTCCCTCAACCAAGACACTTTGTTTGACCGTCCCGTGCAGTGCTTCATTATATCTCCGGCGCAATTTTGCGTATTATTTTGATGTATGGGAACAGAATGGAATAGATAAATTTAATGTATATATTGATTTGTTTTGTTTTTTTGCTATGCCATGATGTTCCGCAAGGTTCGGTGGAGACTCGCAGGAAGGGCTGCTACAGCGTCTCAGCGCAGCTGCCATGGCTTTTGAGGGAACGATTGTGGTAGCCAGCAGCTTATGTACTCCGGGCGCAGGAAGCTGAACATCGCAAGTGAAGACTGGCGGCACTCTGATGGCAAGTTCCATTTCACATTACCCGGTACTTTCAAATGATCTCAAAGCCTATCGGGGCAAATTCATCATATCCCATCCTATCGCATTTCTCTCATCCTCAAATTCCATAGGGCTGACCTGGCATACATGACCTGATATCACTTGGGCGCCACATGTGATTGTGTTCAATGGGACTCTGCTTGTAGAAAGAAACCATAGATGCGAAGCATGGCCACATGATTTTTGTTTTGAGTTGTGTAAACGGGCCAATTTCATGCGGGGGAGAAAAGGCGGAGACTTACAGAATGAATAAAGACAAACAGCAGAGGGACAATCTGATGATACGATTGGCATGACTGATCCCAGGCATTCACATCTCCACACCAAAAAAACACGGACCAACGGACTATCAGACTAGCAATCCTGCAGGAGGAGCTGCACCACCGCTGCTGGCCTCTGCTTTGAACCGCTTGGACACCTCCAACGAAATTCTAAAGCAGAAGGTGCGACTTGCATCGATTGGCCATATTGCCAAACCACATACCAACCATCTGTTGCCCCATCTCTGTTTGCTCCATGCTTTCGCCAAGTTCTAGATGTGATGCATGCGTGACAGGAGCCGCATGGACCTGCGCGCATGTCAAGATTAGAAGTTATCTATATAATAATTCAAAGCAGCAGGAGTAAACAGTGATGAACTGCGAAGCGGCAGGCAGCCATGCTTGTGGCAGTCTTCCGTAGCGGAGGCTCCATGGCCACAGAGCTCGCTCCACTCGGCTTACAGTTGCTTTACCAAACAAAGCTTGGGCACATGATACCTGTGTGTTGACGGTCCATCTTGGTGCTTCTTTGCACAGAGAGAGAGAGAGAGGGAGAAAAGAGAGAGAGAGAGAGAGGGAGAGGGAGAGAGAGAGAGAGAGAGAGAGAGAGCGGGAGTGGTAGACAATGAGAGGCATTCAACACTTACTTATCATTACTCATTACATCTGATATTAGCACACAGTTGATGAAAAGTCTCAAGACAAAGGGCATTGATCGTTTATAGTTTCAACTTCCAGCGACGAACTATAGTAGTAAGTACTGGTAGTGACACATAGCTCATTCTTGTGCTCGTCGAAGCGTTCAGTGGAAAGTTTTCGGTCCTTCGGCATGAGAAAACCGAAGGGCCGACTTGCTTTGGCTGAATGGCAAACAAATTATTTGCACCCTTTGGGGAAGGCAAGAAACATATTGACCTTGAGCAATGATGGGACCCGAGCCCAGAAATCAAAATTCCTCGTTGTTCATTGCCTTCTGTTTGACCTTGTAGCTGAAGGAAGCGAGGAAGATGCACTGTCGTTTGCCAATCTAACTTGTAGAGACTTTTTGCTGCAAAATCCAAGGTTTGTCAAATCCTGGGCGCCAGAAGTGGGACGAGACTCTGGCAAGACTTTCAGTGGGCATTTTGAGGCCAGATTGGAGTGACCTGGAGGTTCTTCTGTAATGAGGCTGAATGAATGCATGTGCCGTGTCAATACTGCAATTGACATGACATCCATGATGGTGGGAGGTCAGGCACTAGACAGTGGTAATGGATTGCAACATGCTACAACAATGGCCGGTGCGTCGATGGGTTTCAAATCAAAAGTTGCAAGCCTAGACGCGGGTAGCAATGATCAGTGCGAGAGTAGCACGGGCCTGTTCCTTCGGGATCTTTTTGCATCGGCTGAATCTTAGTGCTTGCGCACCGCCTGAATTCGAATGATTCGTAGTAATCAGCTGTTTGTGTGACACCTTGGGGAGCCAACCAGTGTGATGTCCGCGTGATTGCACCAAAGGGGACAACTATGTGTATAATATATATATAATATATATATATGTAATATATATATAATATATAATATATATATATATAATATATAATATATATATAATATATATGTATATATATATATAATGTATATATATATATAATATATATATATATATATACATATACAGATTTACGTACATATGATCCCGTCCATTGGCCACGAGGCCCCCCCCCCCAATGGGATGGGTCCCCCAGAGATACCCTTTACCTCGTGATTTGCGTGGTATTTGGTGTGTTTTGGCTTATCTACCCATGCCATGCACATAGTAACTATATACTCCCTACCTACTACCTATGTACCGCATATAATTCACAACTTTCATCTAGCACAAAAACAGCCCGCTGATTGCCCAATCCAGCCTTTCTATTCAATCTTGGTACTGAGAATATCTATATTATCTTACATTGTCACAGTCTTACATCGTCTTATGCTACCTATATATTTATCTATCTATCTATCTATCTATCTATCTATCTATCTATCTATCTATCTATCTATCTATCTATCTATCTATCTATCTATCTATCTCTCTCTCGCTATATATATATATATACAAAAACCACTTATATAATCTTATCTAGACCTATATGCCATCTCACACTATCTTATGCCCATATACTATTCATAGACTATCTATATACTATTTACATACTATCTATACATACTAACTCTATACTGTTTGGATACTATCTATATGCTCTCTATGCACTATCTAATTATCTTAATCTTAATGCTATCTTAGTGCTATCTACATATGATCTATATACTTTCGATATGCTATCTAAATGCCAACTATATACCATCCTACCTACCTTATATTTGTACTTTCTCACTTTTTTTTGCCTACACATACCTACTATCTTCTTCTATGTCGATATACCCCTTATATACCAACCCCACCCACCCACTGGGCGGAGGGAGGGAGAGGGAGAGGGAATCTCCACTACCTATGTGCCCACCCTATATACCTACTGTATATGTGATCATACATATCTATGTGTTCCTGCACCCATATACCCATCCCCATATATGATCACCAACCCCCACCTACCCACGGGGCGAGAGGGGATCACCACTACCTCTGGACCTATATGATCCCATATCTCTACATATATACTATATACCCCTGGACCTGTAGACCCATACCCATTGGGGGGAGAGGGAGGCCAGGGAGGGCTCGACCATATATAGAGTATGTAATGCAGGTTTAAAGGGTGCTTTCTGCAGTGCATTTTCCATGAGTCCAGGCCCTCATCGCTGGCTCTTCCTCCACAACCTGTGCTGAGTTAGGACACGTGCTGACCTTTGCTTTGCCTGTGAAACTTTGCACCACATTGCACCAGCGTAAACACATGCGAACGAGTTGCAAAATGCCACATGTTGATCATGGGATTACATGGCTTGGCCCGGAGAAAGTTTGTGGAGTACATATCGTAATATATCGTAATATATCGTAATCAATGACGGGGAACTGCAAAGTCCAAAGATAAAAGTGCCGTGCAATCACCACCAAAGCAATTTTTTGGAGGATAAAGCAACGCCTAGATAGTAGCAAAGCGTATACCACGGCATAGTATGATGCATCAGCATGACATCAATGCTCTTATCTTCTTTGGTCTATTTCCCCTGACTGCAGGGCAGCTTCAGCGACTTTTTACACAGAGACTCACTGCCTTCCGTCGGGCCTTGGCAGAGAGCGTGGGTGACGGCCGTGATTGGCCAGCACTTTGGAAAGGAGCGGATCAAATGCTTCTGCCACGGTAGACACATGTGGACACTTGCTCTTGGTCAATTCCGGAAAACTAAAATTTTATAACCATTTGCAACCATCTATTCCCCATATTTCGCTCCTCATGCTTCGTTTTTGCAACTGCATGACATCAACATTTGCCAGTTGGTAGTGCAGATCAGTGATGATCAGCGCTCAGTCAATGGCTCTGACAGAGACCGAAGAAGCCATCTCCATCGATGTAACTAGTGTTGCTTTTGTTGAATGTCGTTGCGTAGGTGGGCACACTTTTGCAAGGGAGATCAAGGGAGCATACTGCTGACAGATGCGTCCATGATTGTCCACTATCAAGATCGGAAGCATGCTGTTGAGAGGTGGCTGTGGCAAGCAGTGTGCACACGTGGGGACAACCTCAATGTCACACGATGTCACACAAAAGCACGTGAGTCTTACCACGTCTTGCCCACTCTTTGGTCACCTGAGAAGATCTGAAAAGTCACTCCTTCGCTCAAGGAGCCTGTGGCCTCTTCTGCCCCGGCAAAGGAATCTGTAGCTGGCTCAGCACACCCGCAGCAAGTCTAAGAGACGTTTGCGTATGTCAAAATTCTGTGGCCAATGGCTTTAAATACCAGTCAATAGCTCTGTGAGGGATACTATGAATGCCCTACTTGATTTGAGCATTGGCTTACACTAGTTTGCACTTGGAGACCTGAGCCAAAAAAGTGAGGCCCAGATTCGCTGAGCGCTCTGCAAAGATGTGTTGAGCAGAGCTGCGCACAACTGGTGAAGGAAAGGCTGAGAGAGCTGAAGCTGGTGCTGGTCGAGCCAGGCGCTACAAACTGTGAGCTTAAACAGAAAGAAAATATCAGACGTACAAATTCGATCAGACTCAATCAGATTCAGTCGGTTGATATCGATTGGGGGAGTTCTCCGTTGGCTTCTTTCGAAGCCCGTTGCGCTCGTTAGCAATCCCTTTCAGTATCGCCGGTTTTCCAGCATCTTCCAGCACAGTCTTTGATAGAACATGGCGATAACTTTGCATTTGCGGCGATAACTTTGCTTGGACAACTCTGCGCACTCCCAACAGCAGTTGTGCACCTCACCTCAGTAACTCTATCCAGAACTGCTCAGCTGACCCTGGAAATCCGGGAAGAGTGGGGAAGCTGTCAACATATTCCAGACGTGCTTAATCTATCTTAATCTGTTCAATCCTGTTCAAAGTATTTTAAAGTCTGTTTATGTCTGATGAGTCTGATGCTTGTGGGTTCTGAGCTGTGCAGCAGGAGAACTACCAGAAGAGGAAGTAGATGAATCCAGGAGAGCGGAACAGCTCACTGAAATGAGAGGCAGCTTGGCAACAGCTGGGCAAGACATGGCAAGACACATCGACACATCGAGTCAGCTTTGAGATGCTTTGAGTCTTTGAGCGACGAGTTTGGCACAGTTTTTTTGTGGCCTTCTGTCTCCGAAACATGGTGTC
This sequence comes from Symbiodinium sp. clade C Y103, assembly GCA_003297045.1. Lineage (NCBI taxonomy): Eukaryota > Dinophyceae > Suessiales > Symbiodiniaceae > Cladocopium > Cladocopium sp. clade C. The sequence goes on along the minus strand of BGPT01002182.1, from coordinate 30,919 downwards.
GGATGGTGTCGGCAGTGCTATGCCAGCAAGATCCCTGAGGGTGCACGCGTGTTTTACTTTGCTCTTGCACTACCCTGACTCTAGCCTCTAGCCGCCATGAAACAACGTCAAGCCAAGGGGGGCTTTGTTGTTGGTATTGTAAGAGATGTGTAAGGGATGGTAAGAGAATCGCTGCTTCCGAAGATCTATTCATTTGTGAGTGCAGTTTTGGCATGTCTTTTATGCAGCCATGTTTTGATTGTTTGAGCGGGTTGTCCGGAAAGGCTTCGTTGCACAGGCCAGTGCCAAGCAAACATCTCCAGCTTCGATGAGGAGTTTGGTAGTTTTCTCGATGATGTGGCACAGATTTCCGAGATCCAGATCCCCAGCACCATCGGCTGCAAAAGTCCGAACTTGGGCACGAATCCTTTTGTAGCCTACAGCAAGTTCTGTTCAATGTCAACTGAAGAGTAGGCCTGAATTACTCATTCTTGATTCATTTTCAAACCTTTTCCCACAAAAGGAGGCGCTCTTAGATTTTTTAAGGGTCATGAGCAATGAGCGACTTCTTTTTCCATACTTGCAACTGAAGTCTTCTGGCTTCAACTTAACATCATAATTGGCGATAATTGACTCACCTCACTATTTTACATGATTTTATCTGACATGAGCATTACGTGAGCAGTGTGCAAAGTAGTCAGCCGCACAGACCCACTTTACCCCCCTCTCCCACCCTGGGACAAAAAGCTGAGAGCGTGTCCAGTGTTGCACCGTTTTGCACCGTTTTGCACTGTTGGAAGTGGATGGAAGTGGACTGGTTCATCTCTTCAGCTTCGCAACCAAGGCACTGTGACATTTGCAGTGATGGAAGGCCAAGTTTGGGAGCTTCGGTTTCTGCCTTTCCAGTGGCTCTAAGTATGTACGCCATCTTGTCACAATGACCCAAGATATCCAAGCAAAATCGCACTGTAAGATGCGTTGCTTCACATCTTACAGCTTGGACTCGGGCAGACCAGGTCTGCTCTTTGCTCGCAGTCTGTGCGCCCTCGATGCTAAACAATGCCGTTCCAGTTTTTCAAACCCTAGTCTGCACAACTCGACTGCACTCAGCATCACTCAATGCTGTGTGACTTGGAGTATGCAAGTCACAGATAGTCACAGCGCATCAAGACGTCTTTCTCTATGTAAAGTCTCCTCCAGGACCCTCGAGGCCGCGCCAGTGACAAACCCCGGATCCCAGCTTGTACTCGTAGTACTTGGAACTAAATCTGGTAGCTTATTTTTTGGATCTTTTTCCAGTGTCCTGCCTGTCCAAGTCAGTTCAAAAAGACAAAGACATGCAAGGACCTAAGCGAGACATAGCAAGACAGTGCCAGGGACTTGGGGCTTGGGGCTTGGGTCTATCTTTGGTGTATCTTTCTCCATTTTTTGTTACGAAAGCCTGCCGGTAGGCATAGGCTGAAGTGATGTTTGCGAACGAAGTGAGATAAGGGGGTGTGGGGGTGAGATCGCGCCTACAGGATGCAANCAGGAGGAGCATTTTGCAGGGCGATGTACCAGGTAGCAATTTGGTGACGGTGGGTCTTCGATTCCCCCCTGGTCCGTATTTTGAGGGGTGTTAAGTGTTGGCAAAAGCAGAGAGTATAGAGTTTTTGGATCGGATGCGGATAACCCCGCATGTCAATGGATTGTGTGAAAAAGGTGTGTGTGTGTGTGACAAAGCTGTG
>BGPT01002182.1:4913-25972 GCA_003297045.1 Symbiodinium sp. clade C Y103 | reverse complement strand
TGCAACCATGTCTTCTGGAAACTCTTTTCAGTCTGGAAAACCCCATATAAAGAGTTTGTTTGCTTTTTCGCATCTTGCCGCAGCAAGAAACATTTTTGGAAGCACCGATGTGCAAAGCATAGGGATGGCTGCTCTAGCGAAATCAACCGTTGCCGGACGCCAGTCCACTGCGACCGCAAAAAGCCCAGGCTTTCGTTCTNAAAGCATAGGGATGGCTGCTCTAGCGAAATCAACCGTTGCCGGACGCCAGTCCACTGCGACCGCAAAAAGCCCAGGCTTTCGTTCTCCTCTTCTCAGGTTGCATTTTTTCGATTTTTTTTTGCCTAATTCTCGCCATTTCTCGCCTATCTTGCTTGTAAAATGGCCACCGAATGCAGCCATCAGCCAGTCTGCGGTCAGGCCTTGAACTGCAACTGGCGACTGCGCTTCAGGCGCTACAGTCCAGCATGCCTCGGGTAGCGCCTTTATGGCCAGCCACGGATCTTCAGGCATGGACCGCATGAACCGCATGGACCGCATGGACAGCATGGACAGCATGGACCTTTGAAGAAGTTTCGGGATGCATGGGATACGCTGCCGCACTGAATGGACATGATACCTATCCACATCAATATGCACTAACTTAGACTTAGAAACTCTGGAAGGGTCACTCCTGGAACTGATAGAGCAATCAATATGGGGAGCAGTTTTCAAAGTAAACCAACAAAATAGTATCATTGGAGATCAAAAAATCAACTGAATAGCACAATTACTGTAACTGTTAACTCAATTCTGGCAACCCCTTTAAATTCTAAATTCCAAACTCCCAGACATCTAAGACTCTAAGACTTACTATTGCTAAGACTTACTAAGAAACTATCACCAAGACTAAGACTAAGATTCTAAAATTCCAGGACTCTGAGCATCCTGTGAGCAAAAGCCTTGAACATTTCAGACTTTAGACACAATTTTTTTCCCAAAGCAAATGCTGTGTCGGCGTGTGCTGACTAAGCTGACCCAGCTTCCACGCTACACATTTATTTGCCAAATACCAGCAGCTGCGCCTATCTGGCGATTCAAACAGTTGCCAAAAGCCATGTGGCAAACATAGGCAGTGTAGCCATGCACCAAACTCAAAACTTAAGTTTGCCGAGCTTGGCTTGGCTGACTTAACTTTACCTGTTTCAACTTAAAGACTTAAAAATAATGAGAAAACCAATTTTCAAAACCATGGATTTCCACAGAACAATAAATTGTTAAACGTGCAAAACTTCCCAACAATCATTTTGCAATTATCCAATTTCAAAAATGCTAGGTTTGTGAAATAGTTACAAAGAGGCCCTTTTGAAAACCAAAGGCAACCAAGAGAATCAATTCCGGAAATAAGAAAGTTCCAAACTGCCAGTTTTAAAAATACCAGGTGGAATACAAAGCAGTTTTCAAAATGAGGGCCAAAAAAAGATGAAAAAAACAGAAATTACTTTTCTTCGAGTGATCCCCACCATGAGACTTTATTTGGCATATAGTGTGATACAGATTTTGACATTCTTTCTGGCAAAACTTTCTGGCAGGNCCTTCGGTCTCTAGATTTCATCAGAGTTGTCCTCTCCTCCTCTTCCTCTTGGCATTCTATCTGACATTTTCTCTGACATATGCTCTGCCATTCTATCTGTTCTGACATTCTATCTGACATTCTTTCTGGCATTCTTCCTGGCATTCTTTTTGGCATCATTTCTGGCATTCTATCTGACATTCTTTCTGGCATTCTAGCTGGCATCTTATCTGACTATCTTTCTGGCATTCTTTCTGGCATTCTATCTGGCATTCTAGCTGGCATTCTATCTGACATTCCTTCTGGCATTCTATCTGGCATTCCTGCTGGCATTCTATCTGACATTCTATCTGGCATTCTATCTGGCATGTATTCTGACATTCTTTCTGGCATTCTAGCTGGCATTCTTTCTTGCATTCTAGCTGGCATTCTTTCTGGCATTCCTTCTGGCATTCCTTCTGGCATTCTATCTGGCATTCTATCTGGCATTCCTTCTGGCATTCCTTCTGGCATTCTATCTGGCATTCTATCTGACATTCCTTCTGGCATTCTATCTGGCATTCCTTCTGGCATTCTATCTGACATTCTTTCGGGCATTCTATCTGGCATTCTATCTGGCATTCTATCTGGCATTCTATCTGGCATTTTATCTGGCATGTATTCTGACATTCTAGCTGGCATTCTTTCTGGCATTTTATCTGGCCATCTTTCTGGCATTCTTTCTGGCATTCTTTCTGGCATTCTATCTGACATTCTTTCTGGCATTCTATCTGGCATAGTATCTGGCATTCTTTCTGGCATTCTATCTGACATTCTTTCTGGCATTCTATCTGACATTCTTTCTGGCATTCTATTTGGCATTCTTTCTGGCATTCTATCTAGCATTCTGTCTGACAGTCTATTTGGCATTCTTTTTGAAATCTGGAGCTGGCAGCTGAAGTCCGGCAGTGCCCACTGGCATCTTGAGCTCGCGGCTGAAGTCCGGCAGTGCCCACTGAGATCTGGCAGTCGTGGTAGTGCCCACTGGGATCTGGCAGTCGCGGCTAAAGTCCGGCAGTGCCCACTCAAATCTGGCAGTCGCGACTGAAGCCCGGCAGTGCCCACTGGGATCGGCAGTGCCCACTGGGATCTGGAGCTGGCAGATGATGTCCGGCAGTGCCCCCTGGGATCTGGCAGTCGCAGCTGAAGTCCGGCAGTGCCCACTGCAATCTGGACCTGGCAGATGAATTCCGGCAGTGCCAACTGAGCTCTGAAGCTTGCGAGGAGGTGGCGAAGGTGGAGGCGAAGGAGGAAGACAAGAAGGAGGAGAACGCGAGCTCTGATAAAATCTAACAACCCTAACCTGGCAGGTGGGGAAAAAATGAGCAAAAATGAACTTTCAAAATAACAACAAAGAAAAACTGATTTTATTATTTCTTAGAACCAGGCCGACGAAGGAACTTGCACCAGTAACACCAAAGCATTTGGAACTCCACATGGCCTGTCGCACTCATGCAGTAGTGTGTGCTGACAGTTCGACTGTGCGTTGCTTGTGGTCTGTGGCTGGTGGTCCACCCGATCACACTGGATCACCTGCGTTGCTTTAGTCACCTTTAGTCCTTCAGGATTTGGCCCAGGGTTCACAGTGAAGGGCGGTCACATGATCCGCGAAGAAGCCATGGTAATAGAGTGGTCTTCAGACCCTCATCCAGCAGATCGAGAAATATGGGACTCGTCTGTGCACGATGAGATCCAGAAGCTCCGAGTTTTTGTAGAGGGGCACCGTGGAAGCATTTGGCGTGTAGTACTCAGGTGATCAAGATGTGCTAAAGGAAAATAAAGGATCATAAAGGATCTAGTGGAATATCATGGAAATAATGGAATATCATTGATAGAGCATCACATTGGCAATTTTAATGAGCTCCAGATGCCCAGCTTACACAGCTCAGATTGCGCTGCAGCTGAGGCAGTTCAAGCAACAAGCTGAGCTCTTGAAGCAGTTGAGCGTGAATCACAGAAGGCTGCATTTTCAAGTCTTCGCAAAGCGCATGATGATTTGGGCATGTTTTCCGCGCTGGGGAAAAGGCATTGACCTAGCCAGATATTATTAAGAAAATATTAAGAAGATGAATAAAGTACTGCATATAGGGGCTCATTGTATCTCATGGCATTGCCCGTTTTCGGTTCTGCCATGCTCTGTCAGGTTTTGGCGCAATAGAACTAGTATTGTCGAGCGCATACACAGCTCCCTCTGTGCCTTTTGCGTTGACAAGTCATTTCTTAAGATATGTTGAGCTGCTTGCATGCTTGCAGGGGACGGGAAGTGAGAGCTTCGAGATCTTCGAGTCATGACAATGGAGAAAAGGAAAAGGTAGCTATGGTGATGCAGGTGGCTTGGATTGCTGCGCCAGAGCGGGGTTGGGCGATTGCAGAAGGTCTCAGAAAGCGCTATAATTGTATGGGTCGCTGAGATATTGAGATTATGAAGATGTATGAAGATGTTTGAATAAAAGGCATTGCTGTGTATAGATAATAATTTGAATAAAATTCTGTAGGGCGGAGCCCGGAGTTTTCCGCAATTCTCCTGGTTCAGTCGGGGCGCAGATGCCATTCACAGGTGCTTCCGCCGCCGGCTCTTGGCAGCTCGCCAGAGGGCGAGTCAAAGGCAGCACCATGGGCACCATTCATCATGGGCCGGGAGAATTTGAGAGCACACCATCAGGTCCATGGCAAAGGGATCAAACAAAACAAATTGAAATCAGATTCGTCAATTTTCAATCAACATTTCTCGTCGTGGTGGAACGATTGTTGAGTGGGTTTGGCCATGCTTGTCAAGCAGCCTGAAAAGTCTCCACAAATTTGAAATCTGTGGGACATACAACATGCAATGAGTACTCAGATGACATTTGTACTTTTTGTTCGAAAGATGCCAAAACGGATGGTGTCAAAACGGGTGGTTTCATAACGTGCGAACCAACCATACTATGGTATACCGAACTGATTGGAAGTCACTAAGTCACAAGACAAAACATGCATTTCCACCTGCTGAGTGGTGCAGGCAGAGATCTCCGAGAAGATTGACGCCACCGCCAGCCATGCGCAGGACAGCTTGGGGGATCTTAGGGTTACTTTGTTCATCGTTGTTCAGCCTTTGATGGAACACACGCACACGCCCGCACGCCCGCACGCCCGCCCGCCCGCCCGCTTGCCCGCCCGCCCGCACGCACGCACGCACACACGCACGCACACACACACACACACACCCGCGCGCACACACACACACACACACACCCGCACACACACACACACACTCACGTGCGTATACGTATATATATATATATATACATACATATATGTATGTTTTTGAGATAATGAAATATATACATAGACATTTGCATATACATATACGTATGCACATACATCATACGAATTTGATTGGAAGATATTGGAATCACATTCAGCATGGCTCCAAATTTCGCAAAATATGACAAACAAGATCAGAAAAGCAAACTGCAGTGACCAAGCCCCTGAAGCAGCGCAGACACCACTGCTTTTAAATCTGTCATCCACAAGCATCATCACGCTGGGTGGCCCCCAAAATCAGATGGATTCGGACAGAGACACAACTTCAGATTCCAGAAAAAGCGAGAGAACCCTATTGTAAGGACACTTCGCCAGTCCTTGCAAAGCGTCACCTCAGCTGCAGGGAGAATATTTTGCGATATTTTCTGATGTTGTTGTTTGTGCTGCTAGCATTTCGGGCTGCCAGGCCATTCAGCTCTCTCTTTTGCCAGCCAACACCATTCAGTAGGTGTACGTTTGAATACTGTACTACATAATGCAATATACATGTATATGTTAAGGGGTGCTGTGGCCTCTTTATCTGGTGACTTGTGTTTGAGGGGGGTAAGACCTTGGAACTATGTAAAAGACCTGTGGAACTATATATAAAGCCCTTTGGAACGATATGTGTTTTTGGAAAAAACAGTGCCATACTTGACTAACTAGAATCTAAACATCCAGAAGTAACTATAAATCATAGAAACGCATATAATGAAGAAAAAACAAATCAATGAGGATTGCAAAATCATACCTAAACGAAATGTATAGCATTACTGATTATGATTCGTTCATCTGTTTCCAACAGTGCTGTGCAACCACTGAGTGCTGTCGATGTTGGTGTATGATGTAGTGATTGGCCCCTTCGTGGGCCTCCTTGTTTGAGGTTTCTGTTTGGGCAGGTTTTGAGGGTTGGAACTATGTTTAAAAAAGGTGCTGGAACCAACTATACACTGGTTGGAACTGTTCACGGCATAGTTGGAACTAGTTACAATATATTGTAATTATCACTATCTGATGCAGGTTTAACTTGTGATGGTGACAATTGCAACCAAGGTATCATTGGGTACAACGGTGTCAGTTTGATTCAACAACCACAAGCCCATCACCAACGGGGTTTTCTAAGCATGGACAGACGCTGGCAATGGTAATAACTAACAAAGGGGAAACCCTTCTACATTTGATGGCTGCCTTCTACGTTTGCAATGAGATCAATGCATCTTTCATATTTTGAACAGAGGTCGTGAAAATATCATGAAACACTTGAAATCATGTATCACAACTGCTGGTATTTTATGCATAGTTCTTGGTATTTTTAGATATAGATCTTGAGTTTTTGGATATAGTAGCCAGAAAGGGGTGGGTTGCAGAACACATAAACAGGCCACAGCACCCCCTAATGTATACGTGTGCAATGGAATGGAATCTAATCTAATCCAATCCAATCTAACCTAATCTAATCTAATCCAATCTAATCTAATGTGATGGAATGTAGTGTAGTGTAGTGTATATAATATAATGTAGTGTAGCGCAGTGTGGCGCAATGTTGTGTGTAAGTTATGTTATGCTATGCCATGCCATGTCATGTCATGTCACGTCTTGCCATGTCATGTTATGTTACATATATGTCTGTTTGCTTGTATGTATGTGTGTAGTGTAATGCAGGGCAGTGCAGTACAGTGTGCAGTACAGCACGCTGCACACTGTGCACTGTACTGTAGTGTGGCGTAGTGTAGTGTAGGGTAAGGTAGTGTACCGTACCGTACTGATCCGTACTGTATCCTTTCGCTGGATGGGCATCGAGGTGAATTTGGAGCCGAAGCAATAAGTTCGCCGACAATGCCAGCAGTCACCACACCCACATTTCCAAGAGAGGTAAGCGGCATGACACCTTTGAGAGAGGCTACACCCAGGGAGGCCACGGACATGGATTTTCTTTCCGTTTCCAGCCGTCAAGACGAAGAGCGCGTTGGCAAGGTGGGCTCACAGGTATCGCGCACGGAGGACAGTGGGACAATTGTCACAGCATGTAGCATGTGACAGCGATGGCTCCGAACTCACTTTTCCGTCTGAAATTCAATCAAGTTCAATCACGCATAATCATTTTGAATCATTCCCTTTCCTTTGTGCCATTCTTGTTTGTTCCCCACCTGTCAGGTGAGGGTCTCTAGATTCTAGATTTAAACAAGACTTCCCAACACCGACACCCACACTCACAACCAGAACCTGGATCTTGCCATCCTCATGTATACAACCACTCTAACTCAATGGCAAACTTGCCACCTGTATGATCCTTTACGGGCCCCACCGGACCCGAACCTTATGGCGAGTTCGCTGCCCACCGACCCAAACTCTATGGAGAGATATGGCGAAGTTGCCAGCTCTTCGGGCCCCACCACTTCCGGAACTGCCAGAAAGAATGCCAGATAAAATGTCAAACAGAATGCGAAATAACATGTCAAATAAGATGTCAGATAGAATGTGAGAATACGTGCCGGATAGAATGTCAGGTAGACTGCCAGATAGAATGTCAGAACATGTGTCAGATAGAATGTCAGAACATATGTGAGATAGAATAGAATGTCAGATATGTTTCAGATAAGATGTCAGATTTTTGTCAGATACAATGTCAAACAGAATTCCAGATAGAATGCCGGATGGAATGCCAGATGGAATGCCAGATAAAATGCTAGATAAAAGGTCGGATAGAATGTCAGAATATGTGTCAGATAGAGTGCCAGATACTCTAGAGTGTCAGATGGAACGCCAGATGCAAAATGTTCTAATGCCAGATAGAACCTCTGATAGAATGTCAGAGTATATGTGAGGAAACATGTCACTGTGGGGATCACAAGAAGCAATGCATTTTCATTTCTGACTTGCCTCGGCTGCATTTGCATTTCTGCCCTTCCTTCGTTCAAATCTCCTTTTCATAGCTTGGAGTTCTCGAGGCCGGGTAAGCTTAAGGATCTCCAAGTCTCCGTGTTGAGGACCCCCAGAGAATAGCCTTTGGCAAAAATCGGGCGAACTCAGCATCTTTGAGCTCAGAGCAGGCAGCAGAAGCACAGCAGCACAGAGTTTTGGAAGCGCGAGAGCCACAAGAGCCCCCAATATCCAATTGTATAACCCAAAAAATAGGGGGCACGATCTAAGTGCAAACATCCTGAAACTAGCCGGGATCATTTTACAGAATGAAGTTCTAGGTGGCATTTCCAAAAGAATCAGGCCTGATGACTGGAAGATTCAATTTTTCTTCTTGTTCAGCATTGTCATATTTTTTGTGGCATTCAGGTTGATATGAATCCCTTTCCATTTTGTTGTAATTTTTGTTGTCATTGTTTTGTCACTATTTTGTCATCGTTTGTTCTATGGTCCTTTTTTGCCATTTGCCTCCAAGAAGCTAGTCATTTGCTTGCCATGTTCCTGTATTTGGGTGCAATGTTTGGCGGCGTTTCTTGGACACCTGTTCATTTAGGCATGGCAAACAAAAAGGACAAAGTAAAGACATCAGAAAACAGGAATGGTAGAAGACGACGAGGCCAGATGCTTGCCCCCCTCAGTCTGTGCCAGTTAAATTCTCATCGGCAATAGGGAAAGATGATGAAAGATGATTAATGTGCTCTGACATTAATGGACTCTGCACATTGGTGATGCTGTGTGCAGAAAGGCTCTCGGAGGCATAGTGCTCGGTAGGGGCAGCGAGTCCTTTTGCCCGCCAGATTTTTTTTCCTCCACAGATTCAGAAATTGCAATAAAGACTGCTATCCATGGTGCTCTTGATGAGTCGCATTCAAGAAACAAAGTAAAAAAAGGATAAAAAAGGTAAAAACCACATGTTGTGCATTCAGAAGGGTGCCTAGCATTGATGCTTACAATTTTCCAGACTATTTCTGTTTGCCTTCTTCCGAATGTCAAACGAAACCTAAATAAATAAATAAATAAATAAATAAATAAATAAATAAATATATATATATATATATTATTTATATAATTATTGGTAAAATTGAGCTTCAAACAGCACTTCGAAATCGTCGCTATATGGCTGTATAATGCTCTATACATTTTTTGGTTGTTGAACATATTCGTAATATATAGATGACCACATAAGATAGCAAATGCCATTGCAAACCATTGACATTGTCAAATTCGGGAACACATTCGCATATGCATTTTCTTCACGTCCAAAACACTTTTCTCTAAGCGATATTCTGAGTTTGGTCATGTTCTTTTTTCGGACTTTTTTGGCGAGGGTCCGAGAGTCGGCGGCAGATGCATGCCCCGCATAGCTAGAGTTATGTTTGAACGCGTCACCATGCTCAGCAAGTGTGGCGTGGGATAGCAAGATTCAATCCAGGAAAGGTGGAAGCAGAGTCCCTTGAGCCCATGTCAATTCCATTTGTAGTTGGACTGATGATACGGTCCCGGTCCTATGTCAATATATTGCTAGTATTGCTGCGTGTGCCCGTTCTCGTTTTGTTCTTGTCTTGGTCATTTTTGCTGTTCTTATTGTTGCTACTGGTGTGCGTCAGACTCCTGTTCCCTGACGGGCGGCGGCTTTCAGTTTTGGATTTTGAATCTGTGCAGCAGAGGGTTCCATGCAGCCATGCCCTGGTTAAGGAGATCCTCGAGCTGAATTCGCCGTCAGGCATAGCCAATTGGATCATGCGATCTTCGGTCTTCATCTATGGCATCATGCGCATTGGCTGCACTCTGGTTTTCTTGGCATATCTTGGCATTGCATGGCATTCAGCAAAGTCGTGAGCTTCGAAATGATCCGAAGCGTTTGCATGACCAACTGAGGTTCGTCATTCTGTTTAACCTCGTGTCTCTAGGAATTGAGGTTGACATTGCGGCGAAGGTTGGACAAAATGACGTTCCCAAGTACTTTGACTACATGAACCTGATTGTGGTCATCATTTTTATCATGGAATTAGCTGTGGCTTGTTGGCAAGTTCAGACTGCCGTGCCCCACAAACGTCAATCGCCTTATCTCTCAGAGTTTTATCACTCACTGCGTGGTCTCAAGTGTTTAGACACATTGTGCCCTTGCAGTCAGCTATTCGAAGGAAGTTTAGAAGTCAGTCAAATTCCCGACAATATGGACAGATGGAAAAGCCAAGATGGGAAGAGTCACAGCAGAGAGAAGCTAAGACAGCAGAAAGTCAGAAGAGAGAAAGCGGCGGGTGCGGAGCCATCTGGGCAGATGAGAGATGAAAAATTGCTAGCCGCTGTGGCGCGAAGCACATTTTGAAGTAAACAGTGTTAAAAACTGACGGTCTCGGAGCACTTTTGGAAGTTGAGATGTCGAAAAAGGGCACGCCGTTGTGGCGCGAAGCACCTTTGGAGGTCAAATTGGGATGTGGAAAAAGTTCACGCCGTTGTGGCGCGAGGCACATTTCGAAGTGAAAAGTGTCAAAGCACACCGCGGCCGGAGCATTTTTGGGAGTTGGGATTGGGACGTGGAAGAAGTGCACGCCGTTGTGGCGCAAAGCACATTTCGAAGTGAAAAGTGTTAAAAACTAAGGGTCTTGGGCCACCTTTTGAGGTTTGGATGTGCTTTTGCGTGGCAGGCGCACGGCATTCTGCACCTGGTCAAAAGTGAGCTAAATGTGTGGGTTTTGTAGCAGTTGCGAAAGCGACGGCAAGCCTGGGATATCTGACGAGGAGCTCCAAAGATGCCTGAGATGGGTTGCACTTTGGGGCATCAGATCTTCAGCTTTGTTAAGCTGATTTTGCGTGACAGGTGCAACATTTCGTATGACCTGGATTCACTTTGTCGTGGCAGGCGCAGTACTTTAGAGAGATGACGTGGAAGAATCGCCAAATGCATTGGCACGAGGCCGTCAGCTGCGCACACAACTTTCCAGTTAAGTCTCGCAGAATTGCTTCGTTTTTGATGTCGCCCATTTGGAAATAAAGGGAGTCTTGCAGAATTGCTTCGTTTCGGAACATTACACTACACTACAACTACATTACATTACACTACACTACACTGCAACTACAACTACAACTACACTACACTACACTACATTACAACTACCACTAAATTACACTACATGACAACTACAACTACAACTACACCTATAACTACAACTACAACTACACCTATAATCAACTACAACTACAACTACATTACAACTACCACTGCATTACACTACAACCACAACTACAGCCACAACTACAGTACATGACACTGTTACACTACACTACATTACACTACGCTACACTACGCTACACTACGCTACACTACGCTACACTACGCTACACTACACTACAACAACTACAGTACATGACACAACCCTACACTACGCTACACTACGCTACACTACACTACACACTGTGCAACAACCACACGACACGACACGACACAACGCGACACGACACGACACTACACTACACTACAACCATACCACACACCACTACAGTACGCTACGCTACATTGCACTACATTACACTACACTACATTTGACTACAACTACAACCACAATCACAACTACCACTACCATTTCCGCTACCGCTGCAACTACCTTACAAGGCAAACTACGCTGCACTACAGCTACAACATGCTACAACTAACTACAACTACTCACAACTACCACTACCACTACAAGTACAACTACATCACAACTACACTGCGCTGCCTCCAACCTGCACTTGTCGGTCCATCAGTGGGTTCGCTCTGCCATCCATCTCCTATAGGTTTCCTATCTTTATAACTTCCGCCACGGCCTTGTGCGGTACTACTGGTACTTGCCAAATCTTGGGGGCAACCGTGCTGTTGATTTTTGGCTTGCAGCGTGCACTGCGTCCAGGTGAATGTCACCGCAAATGGGATCTACAAATTTGTTTGCGGCGGGGACTGGCTTTGGAACTTTTTTGATGTCATTATTGTAGCCTTGCAACCTGGCCCGCACTTCAGTTGCACGCTGCAAGAGGCGCACCTTAGATATCATTAGAGGGCGAGAGAGAGCATTGCCGTATTAATTACACATATACATGCACACGCACACAGACATATATATTATATTTATAATATACCATGATATATTATTATCATTATTATTATCAGTATTATTATACTATATTTTATTGTATTGTATTATGGTTGTATCATACGATGTTATATGTTATTATATTTTATCTTATTGTATTTTGTTAAATGTTATGATATGATATTGTTGTATTATTTTATTTTTTGCTTTATTATTCATATGATCTGATATGATCTTATACGATATTATATATATTATATTTTTTACTACATGATATGATATGATATGATATGATATGATATGATATTTTATGTTATCGTTTTTGTTTCAGTACATGTTATGTTATGATATTATTTGATAGTTTATTTTTTTTCATTTTACTTTATGTATTTTCGCATTTATATATTATGCAACCAACTGTAATAAATTGATTTTCATATGAAATAGATAAAATTATTTTGGCTGTAGCGATACCGGAAATGAGTGATGTGATGCCATCGATCTTCTCAGAGCTCTTCTCCATGATGATCTCTTTCAAGGTCAGCTCTAGAAACTGGCATTAGCTTCCTGGCAAGCTCTCCGACAGGAACATCCCAGGCAAGCCTCTGCAACGTCCGCGCTTGTAGCAAGATAGATCTAAATAGATGTTTGGCTTGATGAAACTCTGTAGCCTGTGTCCCGCGCTCGGTTTTGCCGGGTTTCACAGGCAATTTCACGAGCATTTTGGATGGTTTTGCTTTTGCCAGCATCTTCGAACTCCTATGCTGCGAGCCCAAACCTCCATGAACGGCATGGTTTCCCTACCTTTATTTTTTCATGCCGTGAAACAGCTCTGGACAGTAGGAACCTACTGGTACAGCCAGGAAAATCAAACCTAATTAACATAACGCAACCACTTCGGCACCGTCTACGGTGCTGTGATCTGCGGCGTGCCAGGTGAGTCCAAGTCATCTGCGCTTTATGCGCCCAATCCGCCTAGCACGTGCGCTGCGCGGGGTGCGAGTCATGCGGCTGTTTCGTTACGTAGGGGCTTTGCGAACACTGTTGCTGCAACTTGGCATGACACTGGAATTCCTGATGTACTGGTACTGTACTGTCATGGGTTTTCATTTTCCATACTTATGAGTTTGTTGCAGCAGCAGGGTCTGTTCGTTTGTGCTTTCGGCTCGGTTGCGCAGCAATCATCGGAGGTCCATTATGAGCAGCATAGCATCACTGTTCTGGACAATCGTTTTGCTGGTGCTTCTCTTCTATAGTTTCGGCGTTCTCTTGACGCAGCTTGTGCAACTCAGCTATCATGACAAAGGGACAGATGAAACATCATGAAACCATGCTTTTGTGACGTGAAGGTGTTGAGGTTTTTACTGACATGGAAGTTCCCGTTTGCTCCTTGGCTGGCTTGGACTTGATGGCAGTCCTTGCCGAAGAGTCTTCTCCAAAAGAAGGGCTCCAATCCCAAGAGATGCCAAAATACAATACTGGTAAAGATAGACCTAGGATGATGTAGGTAGAGAACTGGAAGAGACGATACAGTATTAGTACAGTCATGTGCAGTGTACAGGCTTCGGTTTCACCATGTTTCCGTAGGTCTCCTTTTTATTCCTTTGTGCGGTGAGCCTGCACTTAGGTCAGATTACTGCCGGGACCAAGCCATTGCGGAAACAGGTGACCTGAACGCATCCCCAGAGTGCAGCAACCTCACGTACAGCAGGTTCTGGCGGAGCGTCCCAGAAGCGATGCTGACGCTTTTCATGGCGATCTCGGGTGGCATCGATTGGGATGATGCGCTCATACCATTGCAAGAGGTCTCACCTATTGCAGTTGCAGCTATAATCTTCTACATTGTGATTACTGTCTCTTGGAGCAGCGGCTGCGATTTCATGCTATGTTGGATTCAGATCATGCCAAATCATGCCTATCTTGTTGTCTGAAAATAGTCTGCCATGAAAGGAACCAGTGACAGCATGCCACGGGACTTACTTGTTCCTGAATGCATAGCAAGGGTTCCCGTTTCACTCTGGGGGTTTGGGGGTTGAGGGTGTGTTCGCCAGACGTTGCGCAACCGTTCGCAACCGTTGAAAAAAAATGTTAAGACAGAGAGCCCTAAAGCTGAAAAAAAGTTAAAACATTCATTTATTCAAAGTACACCAAAGCTGAATATAAAGTTGACAGACAAGTTGCAACAAAATGCAAGGTCCAAGAAAAGTTGGAACATAAGTTCAAGGCACCACAAGAAGTTGAAGAAAAAGTTCAAGGTTCCAAGAAAAGTTGGAGCAAAAGTTCAAGGCACCACAAAAAGTTGGAACAAAAGTTCAAGGTTCCAAGAAAAGTTGGAACAAAAGTTCAAGGTTCCAAGAAAGTTGGAACAAAAGTTCGAGGTTCCAAGAAAAGTTGGAACAAAGTCACGAAAGGTAGCTCCAGGTGGGCTACCTTGAGTTTTACTTTACGAAGTAAAGGGAAGGGTGGCCAGCCCCGTTGCCTGATTATTCTGGAGGTTGCTGTTCATTCCCCCCCCTCCCTCCCCCCTCCCGGGTGAACCCTCCGAACCTAATTTACAGTGTTTTTGTGCATTCCGCGTGGAAGACCTACTTCTTGCAACGTGGTGAAAACTGCGTAAATACCAGTGTTTTTTGCTAGGTGCTGTGCACAAAACAATGTAAATACCGTGGTTTTTGCTACCAGGGGCCAAAAACACCGTAAATACTATGGTTTTTGGCTTCTGAGACGCCAAAAACCCCGGTATTTACGGTGTTTTTTTGTTCCGAAGGCTTTCAAATCTTTCAAAAAATTGCAAAACACCACCAAGATGACAGTTTTTCGGGCCCTGCACGCATCACCACCATCATCAACAACAGTAGCCACAGCAAGTATTTGACACTTTTTTTTTCCTTTATTTTTTGGAGATGTTTGTGTGGTGACGCATTTTACACAGATACACTTTTAACTTTTAACGTTATGCACAGAAGCCTTTTCACAGAGCAGTTTTTAGACACAGATACTTTTACACAGAGAGGTTTGTGCACAGAGAAGCTTTTGCACACAGGCGCCAGTACAGACAGAGGCTTTCACACAAATATTTTTCTACACAGAGACGCTTCTACGCACGGATGCTTTACAAAAAGATGTCTTTGCATAGCGCAGTGCTCAGACGCCGCTACACACAGTGGCTTTTACACACACTTCTACACACAGCAGCTTTTACACAGAGAAGCCTTTACACAGACCAGTTTTTGCACAAAGGCATTTTTGCACAGACTACACCAAGAAGCTTTTACACGCTGAAACTCTTGCGCGCAGAAGCTTTACCCAGAGCAGTTTTTACACAGAAGCTTTTACGCAAAGAAGCCTTTAGGCACAGAACCTTTTACACACAGAAGCTTTTGCACACAGCACGCTTTTTTACACAGCCAGCTTTTACACAGAGAGGCTTTTACACGCCGTAGCTTTTACGCACATAATTTTTTACGCAAAGAGGCCTTTGCAGCGAGCAGCGTTTACGCACAGGTGCCTTTACTTACAGGCGCTTTTACCCACAGAAGCTTTTATACAGAGAGGCTTTTGCTGTGACAGGCTCTTGCACACAGACGCCCTTACACACTGAGACTTTTTCGCACAGAAGCTTTCACGCACGCGCCCAAAACCACTGTGTACACAGCATCTTGAAAACACGCGGAGTTTTTACACCTTTTCCATTGAGACCTTTTTTTACACGCAGCTTCTTTTGCACCCAGATGCTGTTAGACAGAGAAAGTGTTACACTTGTTACACTTGCACAGGCCAACTTTTACACACAGATCTTTTATCATTTTTTTGCACAAAGAGGCTTTTGTACCTAGACACTTTTGCACAGATACGCCTTTCTGCACCTGCAATGCTGCTGTTTGGGGTTTCCTCATCAGTATTTTTCTTTTGGCCGCCCTCCATTTTTTTCCCCTTCTTGATTGCCTACCTTTCGTGTTCCCCTTCTCAAGTTCAAGGTTCCAAGAAAAGTTGGAACAAAAGTTCAAAAGTTCGATTCAATGCAAAAAAGTTGGAGCAAAAGTTCAAGGTTCCAAAAGGAGTTGGGACAAGAGCCCAAGGTCAAGATTAATTAAAAATTCGGGATAACAAATCATGCAGCTTTTGGCAAAAGTTGGACAAACATTAAAGTTAAAACACAACGGGTGGAATCAAGTCTTGGTCACATATATCAGAGCACCAGTGAAGGTTCCAATACCAGGTTGGAAGAAAAATGCAAGGCACCAAAATAAGGTGGAACAGACAAAACTTCATGGTGTTCCTTTTGGCTTTGATACTAGGCCAAAAGGAACACGCCGCTTTTAGGTCATGTCTAGGCCATGTTGGGCCTATGTGGGGCCTGTGTGGGGCCTAAGATCTAAGTTGGTCCATGTTGGGCTCTTGGGGGGCTATGTCAGGCACTTTTGAAACAAACTCGTTTTTTAAACACAACAATTTGTTTGAATTTTGTGGCAGGCAGGGCAGGGCGACTTGGAACATGTCTTGGTGGAAACCAGTTGGACAACACAATTTCGAAGAAACATATCTTTTAACACAACAGTTTGTTTTGAATTTTGTGGCAGGCAGGGCGCATTGGAACATGTTTTGCTGGCAGCCAATTGCTTCAACACAAGCTTGAAGAAATTGAATTTCGGACATAAACAACCCTTTTTTTTGGGGGGGGCAGGCATGGTGAATTCGACCATGCATTTTCCACCTTACTACAGCATGAAACTTGGAAACCACCCAGGCAGCAGCATGTATGAGCATAAGTAACTTTATAAGCGACAAAACCTGGAACCTCAAACCTTCATGTTTTAACCTGCCATTGTTGGCAGGCAGGGAGGCAGGCAGCAACAGATATCATTCACAACAACTCACAACATACTAAACGCCATATCTAAGCCAAAATTGTGTGGACAGGCAGGCAGGCATTAACAAGTCTATAGCTCAAAGAATCAAACACTGAAGGAATTTAGTCTAGGGTTGAAGGTTGCCAACTTCAAAATTTGGATTACGGTAACCCAGCAGGATTGCCACCCAACCTCCGCCATGTAGGACATTTCCTGCTAAGAACACCAAAAGAAATTAAAACATAGACCAAAAGTTGAACCAAACGTTGAGCCAAAATTTGAACCAAACATTAAGAAAACATCGATAAGACATCGACAAAACATCGACCAAACATCGATCATGAGCTGACCAGCCACTGGCAGAGTCATTGGAGTCACTCTAGGAGTCTCCTGGTCAGTTGACTGCTGGTCGACTCATTGTCGATGTTTTGTCGATGTTTTTTTGGTCGATGTTTAGTTGATGTCATTGTCCATGTTTGGCTCAGCTCTGGCAAAGGGAAAAGGCCACAAAACATCTTCGCAGTCCCGTCCACAGAAGAAGCTAAACAAACTGCGCACTGAACTGAAAACGCTGTAGGAATAGAATCAACGCATGTCACAGGCAACCCGGGCAACTCTACAATAGAAAGACCTCAAACAAATATCCTGTCAGTTTTTTTAACGCATTTGCTCCAGAGGGGGGGGGAGCAGGACGAACAGCACCTGCAATGTAAGAAGTTATGACTCATGGAGTTGGAGTGGCAGGCTGGCAGCAGATAAAGATCAGAACTGTACTGGCACCTTGTGAATCTTTGCTTGGAAATTTCGCGCAGGCAGGCAGCAAACAAACAGCGGTGGACTAAGAGCAAGCCTGGACTTGAAATTTTCGCCATTGCAGGGAGACAAGCAGCAACTACTATGTATGTAGTAGGAACGCACAAGGAAAAACAAATGAATATCAAACTTATCAAACCTCAAATTAAAACCCAGCCATTGTTCACTGGCAGGCGCCAACAAGTATGAGTAAGACACTTTATAATAAACATTCCTAAGTTAACAAAATGCTCCTTGGAAACATCCTCAAGATAAAGGGGGTCCTGGACTCACGTGCTTACTCTGTGCGCGCATAGTAAGTAGCAAGCATGTTATTTGGGTACCCTCTTGAGGATACCTTTCAAAGGGTTGTTTTCAAGCAAATAAACTTTGAGAAGGTTTTGTTCCCACATTTTGAGCCCTTAACTGTCTCCTTTTTCATTTCAATCTGAACTTGTGTTCCATTTGTTTTGCAATTTGCAGCAACTTATGTATATACCAACTTTTTTTGATTCCTTTAACTTTTGCCCCAACTTTGTTTGGAGCCTTGAACTTTTGCTCCAACTTTTTTTGGGTGCCTTGAACTTTTGCTCCAACTTTCTTTGGAGCCTTGAACTTTTGCTTCAACTTTCTTTGGAGCCTTGAACTTTTGCTCCAACTTTTTTTGGTGTCTTGAACTTTTGCTCCAACTTTTTTTTGGTGCCTTGAACTTTTGCTCCAACTTTCTTTGAAGCCTGGAACTTTTGCTCCAACTTTCTTTGGAGCCTTCACGTTTTGCTCCAACTTTTTTTGGTGTCTTGAACCTTTGCTCCAACTTTTTTTTGGTGCCTTGAACTTTTGCTCCAACTTTCTTTGGAGCCTTGAACTTTTGCTCCCACTTTTTTTGGAGCCTTGAACTTTTACTTCTACTTTTGCATCAACTTGTGTATCAACTTTGGCCAGTTTTTATTTTTGATATCTTAATGGTTCAGCGATGTAAGAGGGTCTCTGTCTTAGCAGGCTTTTTTTAATAACGCAACCGTTCGCAACCGTCCGCAACCGTTCGCGTGAGGGCCCTATGGCCGTGCCTATGGGGGAAGCTGCAAAGGCGGTCATTTTTGGAGGTTTCACACGTGTCGAAACCTCGTTTCGCATGGCAGGAGTGGGACTTCGTGACATGTCAACGTGTTTGACGACGTCTCCAAAGTCGTTTTGTGTGGCAGGCGCAATACTTTTAGTGACGGTTTCAAAAGTTGAGTTGCATTTTTCGTGGCAGGCGCAGTACTTTGGAGACCTCCATCGTCATTTTTCATGGCAGGCGCAGCACTTTAGACGTGTCGTGTTGCGTGTTTCTTGCGAATCGCATTGTCAGGGCTGCGTCCAGGAGTGAAAACGTGCAAATCGTGTGGAAGGCGTGGCATTTTCTGAGATGTGATGAAAATCGACGGAAGCCTCGCACGAAATGCTCGTTTTTGGAGCTTTCAAAAGGGGTGGAAATGTCGTTTTGCATGGCAGGGGTGGCACATCGTGACATTCCGACTTGTGAGATGTGATGAAAATTGGCGGAAGTCTCGCACGAAATGTTCGTTTTGGAGCTTTCAAAAGAGGTGGTAACGTCGTTTTGTGTGGCAGGCGTGGCACTTTGTGACATTCTCACATGTGACATGTGATGAAAATTGAAGGAAGCCGAAAGGATCGTTTTCATGTTTCCATCATGTTTTGTCTCGATTCTCTGGTTTTCCTGCGGCGTCACCGTGCCAATGGGGAAAGCTCCAAAGAGGTTGTAACATGTTGTAACATCGTTTCGTGTTGCAGGCGTGGGACTTCGTGAGATTCTCACGTGTCTGGTAAAGACGGTAAAAGTGTCGACGATCATTTTGTGTGGCAGGTGCAGTACTTTTGCGTCCTTTTCAACAGTTGAGTTCCATTTTTTGTGGCAGGCGCAGCACTTTGGAGACCTACATCGTTTCCGGGTTCCAATTTCCCCTACAGAAGGTAGGGCCTTGGGGCCTCTATAAAGCCTCAAAAACAATAGTTTTTTATAGGGAATTGTGGTGTTGGAGCCCTGCACTTTGTAGCAAGAGGGTTGTTGAATCCTATCATGGACAGGTTGGGGTCTAGCACTGCATTTTGTAGTGACCATGTTGTCGACTCGGATCATGTCGTGTCGGAAACTGCTAAGTTCACTCAATTTTTACAAGTCCATTTTGTAGTGATAATGTTCAAATATGTTCATGATGGGCCATGTTCGATGGCAAAGTTCTAACCCCTATTTATAAGCTTTGAGACCTGTGCAAGATTTTTGTATCAACCATGGATGTGCTTAAATGATCTGAAAAGGGGTTCCAAAAGACCAACATTCAGGAGACCTCTTTTCATTATTTTTTGTGGAAGGCCTTAGCACTACCTAAACAATCCCTAAATTTATTGAACATATACACCCTACAATAATAATACAGTATATAAAACTGTAATATATAATATAGCCTAGCACTATGCCCTGTATGGTATACCCCTTTTTGTTAGATTTGTACAAGCTGGTTTGTAATGACTCATGACTGCTCCCAATAGTCCTTGGAGGGGCCAGGCGACCATTCCCAGATACTTTCATGATCATGTGATTTTTATGTCCAAGAGCGTTCAAAAAACCCTCGGTCCAGATTTCGTCAAAAAAGTTCATAGATGATGCATTTTAAGTGGAGACTTTAGTAGGGAAAAAAGTAGGTTCCCATTTTTTTGGTGGTTTTCTCATGTTTTTTGGGTATCTGGTTCCGGGACTGCTATCAAGATTGATCCAAAACATCCAAAGACCATTTTGTAGCGCTCCCATGCGCTCCCGACCTGCGATTGCATTTTGTAGCTCTGGGGTTTAATATTGACGAAAAAAATCTAACATTTTAAAGAAACCAGATTTGCTTGGAAAGGGGTCCTCAGCATGAAAGGGGTGTAATTGTCAAAAAAATTGCGCAGGTGCCTCTCAAGTCACACCTTGTTGATCTTGTTGCTACAAAAAGCAGGTCTAGGGGTACTTTAAGGGATCTTACAAAATTCAGTTCAGTGCAGGAGGCAGACAGAAATTAGCTACAAAAAGGTAGCCGAAAAAGATGTTTGAGAGCCGACAAGATGCAGATGTAAAAAATGAGGGCTGCGTGGCCCTCGAGTCGATGGAGCAAAATCGTCCCTACGAAATGCACCTTCCAAAAAACAGGCCTTTTAAGATTACAAATGAGACCTATTTCAGAACCACTCCATTTTGTATTAAGGGCTTATCTTGGATATGATGCATCTTGTAGTGATTCCAGGGGGGGGTTGCAGCAACCTGTAGTGCCAGGGGGTCAGGCAAGGACATTTATACCATTTTATAATCCCTTCCCCCTATTACTAAACCTCCCCCAAATAATAAAAACTAGGGTCCATCTCCAATTTTGGAAAATTTGTGGTTGGCCAATTTGACTTTTAATTGATCCCCTTTAAAAAACAATTTAAAAATAAACCTATCATTTGTGGGTTTCACCCCCTAATAATAAAAACTAGTCAACCCCGGGGTGCTTATTATTAGGGTCCCCTGAATCCAAGTAGTTTTTAGTATTAAGGTCT
>BGPT01002181.1:87689-103042 GCA_003297045.1 Symbiodinium sp. clade C Y103 | reverse complement strand
CGAACGCAGACGGACGGCAAAGCCACATGAAACGAACACAGTCCAACCCCCAGACCCCCAAGGTAAAACGAGAACCCTTTGCTACGCATTCGGGAAAAAGTCCCTCATTTTTGGGCAGACCCATACAGTGTATTATAATATATATATATATATATACATGTACACATTAAACCAGATTAAACCTGCTATTTATCTATTTGGGGTTTCCTTGTGATGTTCACGACAGATCAGGAACCCCTCTGTTCGAGGCTCAAGGCTTCTTCGTGGCTTCGCACCTGAGCGAGCCCTTCACGACGGAAAAGACTCGCCTGGAATGGGTGCAGAAGCAGTTTGCATCAGCATCTTGGTCCCTGAAAAGAAAAAACGCATGCCGGTGTCCCTGAAAGCTGGGTAATTTCTCCAACAAAACCATCCCACAATCCCTGTGTTGGGTTTATCATTGGGTAGACCAGTTGAGATGTCTTTCGTACTGGTTGGTCGATTACATATTTTCGGAAATGATTCTCCTTCACGACATTTGTTGCTCGACCGGCCCAAACCCCTTTTTTCCCATTTCCCCCCCAAAACCCTCTTGTGAGTTGAGCAATTGAAAATGGAGGATTCAAAAAACAAGTTATTTGCTGGCAAAATGTCGGAAACTTGGGGACGTCATCAAAGAACTACTCTGCATAATCTTGCACATCTAAGCAATGACAGAAGGAACCTGGCTGTTGGCATTTGTGCACCAGCACGTGAGAAGGGGGGACACGTTGTATCCAAGGTGCCAAGGAGTCAAGATGTGCATTTCCTTTCTGGAAATCTCTGGGATCATTTGCAAAGTCTCTTGAAGGACTTGAACATGGGATACCGCTGGATACCGCTGGATGCAGTTCCCTCAATCTCTGGGGCGCTGGATGGTAATGTCCATCACTATTCCTGCGAGATCGGCCTGGAACCATCAGTAACTCAGTATTTCAGATGATATGACTCTCAGATTCTGTGACCTTTGTAATATACCTTTGTGAGACCTGTCAGCCACACATTGCCCCAAGTGGGATTATCCAGTTAGAATATTTAGATGTAAAATACCGTAAACGGATACAAATGGTTGGAAAGCGGATTGCAAGCCATTCACAAGCCCAATTTTAGGTGAATTTCTTGAGCTAGTTCATGTTCCAATACTTGCTGGCTCATCCAGCACAAATTGTTCTGATCATGGTATCAGTATCACTTTGAATTTCCATTCCGTAACAACCTAGATGCAATGCTAAGAAGAATTTGGTTCATTTCAAAGCCTTGAATAATTGTACCAGTACCCGTTTCCAATCAGGGTTTACCGACCATTCCCCATAAACAGGTTTGTCTGAAACTTGCAAACCCCCAAATCCCAGTAAATCCCATGCTCATCCATGATTCTTGATCTTTTCATCATTTTCCCATCATCTTTCCCAATGCATTTCATGCCATTTCCAAATAATCATTGTTCCCATAATTTTCATTAATTTTCCAAGTTTCCCATCATTTTCCCATCATCTTCCCAGCATCTTCCCAGCATCTTCCCAGCATCTTCCCAGCATCCTCCCATCATTTCCCCAAACAAAACCACTAGAGGAGGCCGGCACGGCCGAGTCGGACCTTGCAGCCTACCGTCGGCGCTTGAAGTTGGTCCAAGCCATCTACGAAGACCGCGGACAACGACGCCCAGAACTGCCCTGGGAAGACGATGCCTATCGACGCTGCCAGTATCAGGTGCTGGGGGTGAGGTCACCAAAAATGGTGATGTACATGATCTAAAATGGGGGATTTGAAGGAGATGTTGTGGTGAGTTTATGGTGATTTAATGGAATATGTTATGCTGAGTTGGTTTGGAAATGGTTTGTATATCCCCCCAAACTGTCATTTTGATATATTGAAAATGATGATGAAGCAGTGGATTTAAAGGTGCCCTATTTTCAGACACATGATGTAAAATAGGGAATATATGGGAATATTATCATTTATGATCTTTTAAGATGTGTCAAGCTTCAAACATGGTGATTTCATTTGATGTATCCTCGGGTTATTCAACAGTTTCCTATGGAAAATGGCCAATTAACACATGATAAATAGAAATGATGATTTACCTAGCTACAAAATGGTGATGTTCGATAAATTACTAGAGGTCAAGATGTGATTTTCAGCTTCAAACATGGTGATTTCACCACTAGTACCAACCAAGATGAGGGGATACTGTTGATGCCCCGGTTTGTTGGCTGAAAGAAGATGAAATAGCTAGGTTGACTACTGGTTTCTGGTGGATGTATCCACAGCCGCCATAGCCAACACCAGCTACGAGGCAGACTACGAGGCGCTACGATACACGGTGACCTTGCCAGATGGTTCGCGGGAAGAGAAATCCGCCAAGCTTTGAAGGAAAAGGTGTCGACCGATTGGATCTGGTGATTTACCCCCCCGGTCACTATGGATTAATTACTTGATTTGTTTTTTATGTTTTTTTTGTACGAGATATTGCGGATATTTTAATACCCGGCAGAGGCCCCAAAGGCCTGGAAAGCGTGAATAATTAAACAATAATAAATAAAGCAAAAGTATGTGGTTTCATTCATATTGCTGAAATATGTTTAGAGTACATAACCCCTAAAAGATGGAACAGTGATTGACATTGATTTATATACCACTACTGTAGTAAGATGTTGCTTTTTTCATTCTTGTTGGGGATAGCTAAAATATGCTAAAATCAATGATTTGGACTCTGTATTTGGGATCATTGCCCCAATTGATTCTCATATTTTGTTGGGATGTTAGCTTCATCTACCATTTCACATCGCTCAATGCTTGGGAAGTCAACTCGGGAATCATCCTATTGGTGATTCCCCATGTGCTTGGGTTTGCCGGAAAATAGGCTACCCCGCAACCCCCCCAAGTTTTGATGGGTGCAATTCTCATTGGGTTTGATAATGGGAAAATTTACAGGAAACCCCTATATTTCATGGGAAAATCCATGGTTTCCTGTAGATTTTCCCTTAAACCAATCCATTGAAATTCTCATCATTTTCCCAATCTATCAGTGCCCTTTTGGGGGGACATGCCAGGGCTTCGCCTCGTTTAGGACCCCGAGACGCACTGGCCCTCAGATGGAGACCTTTTTGTACATGTGGCACCATAGTTCAAGAAACTCCTTGGCAAACTCCAAGTTGTGGATATATCATGATATTATATCATGAATTGAATTTATACGTGTATCTTACATGTGTATTTTTTATGTATAGATGGTACTATTGTAATCCCATGAAAATGGATGAGACACCATCATTGTGGCTATGGGCCACATACCAGCTACTCCTGCAATTTAACACAGACGAACATAGTTCGTAAGAAATAGCACACCATCTTCCAAAGTAGGCTACCCCAAAGCCTACTGGTTGATCATGAGTAATCATAACTGTCCCCATGACAATTGCAATTTTGGGGTATACGGTATACCATATTTGTGAACATTCTACATGGGTCTACACGTGAAAGTTTGGTGTCATTATACAACTTGGGTCTTTCATACTGTGCAATCTGTAACAATCAAGAACAAACCAAATAACCAAAGTCTGTGGTTGTTCTTAGTCCCCCTGGCATCTATTTTTGATGGATGTTCTATTCATTTAAAGGACCATTTCTGGATTCTTTCCCCATTCTTCTTGTTGAATTTCTCTCCTTTCTTGGGCAAAGCCACCATGTATTTGTGGTTCCATCCGTTCAATCCCCATGTTGCTGCTTCAAACCCATGCTACCCCATCCCATGTTTTCCTGCTTCCAATTCTGATGCAATTCACATGTTTGAACAATTAGCCACAGGGTACAGTACCCCAAAATCAGGTGGTTCTTCATCATTTTCCCAAGTGAAGTGGCTACTTGTAGGTACCAGACATGTTTGGAAAATCCATATATAGAGGAACGCAATTGCAAATCAATTGGTCAAACATGTGGTTCTTTCAAGGACCCCATGTTTGCTAGGCTTCTAGCCTGGTTCCTCAGCCCATTTGAAACTCTGCTTGTTCAAAACATGCCATTAAGACCGCCTGATGTTAGATTTATGTTTGAAAAAAAAACAAGAATCAAAGACTCGCCTCAATTTCCCCCATAAAACTCAAATTCTGTGTGTGTGACCAAGTGATTTTTTTCGATTCAAACAATCTTTGCCAAACCTCAGCCCCAAGGGTTGGCACCTGCATTGGCTTCACAAGAGGTGGGGAGCTCCTTGTTCTCACAGCGCTCCACAAATGATATATATATATATATATACATGGTTTTCCATGGGTTTCATGGGGAATCTCTGTTTTTATTATTAGGGGGAATGGAATATCTCAATCAATATCAATCACTGGATATTCTTCTATGTGTATATATCCCATGATATCCCCCATATTCCTCACTTCGTTTGTCCCAATGAAATCGTGCTTTTTTTGGTGAAGTGGTCAGATTTTCCTGGCCAAACTGAGCAACCACAGTGAACATGGAATATTGTCCGTTCAATGAACCGTTTGGTGGATCCATTCATTCAAATTCCTTTTTCTTGAATATGCTCACAATACCTGGGATGATCCCCGATATGGGCTGAAACCACCAATCGATTTCTACTTGCCTGGAGATTCCAAAGACGATTCGATGCTTCTGCGCTTGTCAATGAGCCATGCTGGAGTGAAAAAAAGTCCCAAGTGGAAGGGATGGGCTTCAGAAGACAGCTTTGAAGATAGAACATGATAGAACTTCGTTTGCCTTGAAATGTGTTTCCCCTGAACCAGAAGCACCAAGAATGTCAAATTCATCACTTGACAGAATAGATATAATTAAATCATTATAATGTGGTAAATCCAAGAAGCTATCCCCAGTATTGAATTTTTTATTGGTGGGATTGATATCATCCCCAAATGGTAGGTTTATGAAGTTGGGTGAATCCCACATGAATACGTCAAATTCAAGAGTAATCAATATGTATCAACAAATATTAAAATAATCAGTCTTATTAGCCATTGACCATGTGTCAACCGCTCACAACAATGCTAATGATTATGAAATTATGAACCATTTATCACCCCACTATAAGTAAACCATTAGAATTGAATATAATTACCCTCCAGTAAATTGAGATAGACCCTGGCAGGTAGGGGTTGGAAGATTCATTTCCACTAAAAAATCGTGATTTTCAGGGTCTATGTGAATTTCCTAAAGGCTACCCTTGAAGTAAATGATTCTAAATTCGTCAGAATCATGTGGCCCTACTGCCGCGCAGGCGGAGAGGGCGCACATCCTCTCCATTGCCACTGAGTATCGGCAAGAGGCGGACACGGCGGACATGGCGGACACCGGGTCGCCGCAGAAGCTGTTGTTGCGTTTGTTTTCTTCAATGACTCAGACATATACCAAGATTTATCGCTTCTAAAGAGCAATGAATCCATAATATGGGTAAAATATGGTAAAAGATTGTAAGATTATGGCCAACCAGAATAGGAGCTTCAACAATAGACACGCAGCATGTAGCTGATCAACTTGTATCAGAAAAATCTCAGAAGTATCATCTGGCCTTGCCAAAAGGAGAACCCGTTTCCCGTGGGTCCCCCCACACTGCAGGACCTCCATTCGGGTGGTGTTTGTGCTTTGAGTCCCTTGAAGCGATCACAAAAGGTTCATAGGAGAGAACATGAGAGAACTATATGGGGGTTTCATGGGGTTTCCATGAACGGATTTGTGGAAATAAATAGGGGATCCCCAAAATGGATGGTTTGTAATGGAAAATCCTATTCAAATGGATGACTTGGGGATATCTCCATTTTCGGAAACCTCCATATTGTGTACTATAGTGCATATGGCATCTATTTACGATCAGTGAAGTTCAGTGCACGTCCGACGCGACAGGATCTGTATAATCTTTGGGCCTAACAAAAATGGCAGGGCTTCTTGTGTTCTTAAAATCAAGATTCTCAATGTGTATTTGTTTTGTTTTGTTTTTTTGGGGGGGGAACTCCTTAAATGGCTTTTTGGGCCTCTAAAAACTATACTAACATCATATCAAAGTTATTATATGAAATTACATCATTCAAAGCAACTAGACTTTGACAAAGAGGGCAAAGTTTAGGAGCAAGACGGATGCAGGATCACTGCACTGCCACAATTGATCACATTGATCAAACTGCAAGATTGGGCCTTGGGGGATTTCCAGCAACATCTTTTGAAGAAGAGCACTGCTTGGTGATTTTGGTCGGAATTTTGCTCTCAATCGCTTGAGCAACTCATCATAACTTTTCCTCAAGAAACTGTTCCACAGAACCCCTCAACTTTCAACATAAAACACTTGAAATAATGCCATCGCAAATAGATAGTTCTGAAGGTCTGAGATATTCTGATACCTTGCAATACATTATGATATCTTATGATTCATTATGATAGATGATGATATACTATGATATATCTTAATATACTATGATATGTTATGATATGTTATGAAAATATGTTCAAAACCCAGCAGCATCAACGATTGCCCTCCTCTTCCAACGTGAACAGTCACAGTGAATGTTGGCACAAATTCCAACGCAGAATCCCCAAGAAAAAAGTCAATGCTAAGAAACACACATTGAGCATCAACAGAAAATTGTAAAGAGTAATTTTCAATCATAAACTCATCAGAAGCCTTCCCTTTTTAACCAGTGTTCCACCAGAGCTGGTCAGGCTGTAATCCTTCAGCGAAGCGCCAAACTGCTGGGCTACAGGCGCGTGGATGCTCCATGGCCTCAACGGAATGCTAAAGTTGAAATCCTGTGGTTCAACTTTTCATCGTGGACAGGTTTGGGATGGTTTGGGAGAATTATGAATAATTCCAAAAGGTAGAGTGGGAACTAAATTTGGAATGCTTAAGTGTTGCCTCATAGTCGGACAAATGGGACGGGATGACCCCACAAACCTGTGGTTTTCAGCTTGGTGCTTGGGTAAGGCCCCATAGTAACCTGCCATGATTTTCGAATGAGCAAGAGACAGTCCACCATTGCTAGATGGTCTCACTCTTGCAAGTGGAGATATACATGGCCATGTTGGAAATGCTGAGTTCCAAGAGGTACTAAGAATTTGTTTCCAATGATTTTGAGCCAGTTCTTTCATGTTCTTAAACTGTGCTTTCAAGATCTTTCAACCACAGTTTTACAAAGTCAAAATCTTGAACACCAGTGTTTTTTCATCACCACTGTCCGACCAATGTCCAATTCAAGTTGCAAGAGTTATTTCTCGCGACAGATCGCTGTGCCAGGTTTCAGTTCTGCGGCTTCCGGGTCGTCCCGGCGATGTTTTCGCGTGTTTTTCTCAAGCGGTAAAGCCACAACATCTATGCATATACATCATATATATATATTATACATCATATATATATATATGTTATACATTATCATACATGATATTAGAATATATATATATATATGTCTAGAGTCTAAACACATTATATATATATATACACATGTGATTATACATCTATATGTGTAAACCTATCCATTTGAGATTACATATACAAATGTATATGTACATATTATGCATTTATATGAATGTATGTATGTATGTGAAAACATATATTTATATATGTACCGCTCAAGGTGTTTTCCTTTCGATGTTTTCGCTAGTGTTGGCAGTGATGTGAGTAGCTTCAAGGAGCCAGCATACTCAGGACCATCATTGAAGTCACAGAGTTTGATGATAGCAGATAGATCATGGACAGGAATGTTTAGGCACAATCAGCGGAACCTGGTTCATTTATGTTCATTTGCTCAGTTTTCTTAGACTTCTTCTACCAAATGTGTTCCATAATCCTCATGATACGAGGCGTTGCCAAAAAACATCCAACAACAACATGATGAAACACAAACAACGTATGGACAAAGACAGGTACCAGGACACCCTTATTGTTGGGTACAATTGAAATCATTGGGAGTTTTTTGGGTCGAGAACACGCCAAAAGCCATCCGGATTGAAGATATTGAAGCGGGCTTTTGAAGAATGATTCGCATCTCCAAGTTATCTGGAGAGGAGCTTTGCGCCTTAGATGAGAGGCTTGACAGGGAAAATTCACTGGAGCAACACAGCCCTATTCAACCAGTTTTCTGGGTCACTTGTAAACACCGACCTCACTGTTTAGATGGTGGTTAGAATTGGGAGAAGTTCCCCACAAAATGGTGTGTTTTCGTGGATAAGCTGGTTTGTGAATGACAGGAATTTGCCCAGATCATGATGGAATGAACACCCAGCTGTACCAGCGACAAAAAACAGCTATTTTGATTGACCCTGCCATCCCGATCAAGGAAGGAATTGAGGTCCCCAATTCTGAGAAACGCGCACAGACTCACAGACGCAAGAATATATACCCTACTTATAGTGTTTATATGTACATTTATATATATATATACATTATATACATTTGCACAATATGTATATATATATATTATATACATATATATATATATGCATAGATAATATGGTATGTATATATATATATATATACATGCATAGATATATGGTAATTATATATGTATACATTTTTACACGTGTGTGTACTATATATATATATGTAAACATATGCATGTGTATATATATATATAGATATGTCCATGTTCTTTCTACATATCCATTTATTCATCGATTTATCTCTATACAGTGTTTGCCTCTGACCACTGATCATCTTCAAAGTCAAGGATCCTGTTTCGCCAAGCAGGAGTGTTGATAAGTTGCAGGCCCAGATGCATCTGGGTGTGTCTGAAATTGGGGCCCCTACCCCTCAAACAATGGTCATTGAATGGGTAGGGAAACTCATGATAAACCTGCTAGAATTGGCGGTACCCCATTTTCAAACACATGTGTATACATACATTGTGTGTATATATATATATAGAGAGAGAGAGAGATGGCTAGCACATATATGTGTAGCACACACATATATATACATATATATATATATGTATGCATGATTTGCGCATGAGTGCTTTCCAGATCCAAGGATTAGGAGTTCCCACCATTTCTGTCAAGTTTAGTGGGTGGGTATGCTTCATGGCTTTGGGTGTATCAAAATACCAGCATCACATTGGGTATCTTGAATATATCAATGGTCATGGCGCATGGCGCATGATTGAGTTTTCCATATGATCGAAGGAAGTTTAGAAGTCAAACTTCCGACAATATGGGCAGATGGAAAAGCCCAGATGGGAAGAGGAACAGCTGAGGGAAGATCAGACAGGGAGAAAGTCAGAAGAGAAGATGCGAGTGCGCGAAAAGGTAGGAAAATCGCGAAACACTGTGTTTTTTCCAATGTCTTATGGCTCAGGAGGGTCGAAAAAGTAGGCTCGCTAGAGCGGCGGGTGCGGAGCCATCTGGGGAGATGAGAGATAAAAAAATACACGCCGCTGTGGCGCGAAGCACATTTGGAAGTAAAAGCGTTAAAGACTGACAGTCTCGGAGCACTTTTGGCAGTTGAGATGTTGAAAAAGTGCACGCCGCTGTGGTGAGAAGCACGTTTGGGAGTCAAAAGTGTTAAAAACTAACGGGTTCGGAGCACTTTTTGATGTTGCGATGTGGAAAAAGCGCACGCCGTTGTGGGGCGAAGCACATTTCGAAGTCAAAACGCTAAAGCGCTTCAGTGTCGGGCCCCTTTTGGAAGTTGAGATGTCGAAAAAGTGCACGCCGCTGTGGCGCAAAGCACATTTGGAAATCAAAAGTGCTAAAAACTGAGGGGCGCAATGCATTCTGCACCATGTCAAAAGTCAGTCAAACGTTTGGATTTTGTAGCAGTTGCAAAAACGATGGCTGGTGTGGGACATTTGAAGAGGATCTGCAAAGATGAATTTCGCGTGGCAGGCACAGTACAAGAGACTTATCGAGCAGGCATGTTCATGTTCAGAGGTCAGGGCGCTGATTTCCTGAGAGGGGTTGCACTTTCGAGCATCAGATCTTCAGGTTGCAAGATGTTTTAATCTTGCGTGACAGGTGCAGCACTTCGTATGAGCTGGCTTCACTTTTTCGTGGCAGGCGGAGGACTTTGGAGACATGGCATGGAAAAATCGCAAAAAACGGGCCGTCAGCTCTGCATTCACCTTTCCATTTTTGAAGGAACTCTCGCAGAATTGCTTCGTGTTTGATGTTGTCAACTTCGAAACTTGAGGAAGTCTTGCAGAATTGCTTCGTTTCGGAGCACTACAACTACAACTAAACTACACTACACCTACAACAACACAACACAACACTTTACACTACACTGCGCTACACTTCACTACATTGCACTACATGACACTACACTACATTGCACTTCACCACACTACAGTACACTACACTACATTACACTACATTACATTGCACTACACTACATTGCACTACATTAGACTACAACTACAACCACAACTACAACTATCACTACCATTTCCACTACCACTACATCTATACCCCACAAGTACAACTAAAACAACGCTGCACTACAACTACAACTACATGACAACTACCACTACCACTTCCACTGCCACTACAACTACAACTACAACTACATCACAACTACACTGCGCTGCCTGCAACCACTTGTCGATCCATCGGTGGGTTCGCTCTGCCATCCATGATTCCATGATTCACAAGAACCAACCTCTCGTATAGGTTTCCT
Source organism: Symbiodinium sp. clade C Y103 (assembly GCA_003297045.1). Classification (NCBI taxonomy): domain Eukaryota; class Dinophyceae; order Suessiales; family Symbiodiniaceae; genus Cladocopium; species Cladocopium sp. clade C. The sequence goes on along the minus strand of BGPT01002181.1, from coordinate 92,403 downwards.
ATCTTTGAAACTTCCGCCGCCGCCTTGCGCGGTACTACTGGTATTAGGAGCTGTCATGAAGAACTATAGTTAGCTTTGTCTGAGAATAGAGCACCTCAAAAAATCACCTGGTTGACTATCATATTCCTCGTCATAAGAAAATTGCCTTTGTGTATCACGGATTTTCATGGCCGCCATTGCCATATACAACCTGAGCTTCCTGACGCGCCCAGGAAAGGCCTGGAGGGCTTGAGCACAAAGTATGGCCCAACTGTCAGAAGTCTGAAGCGTCACTGCAAGACCTTGACTGACGCCTCCATTTACAGGCGGATATGGTGTTGGGATGGTGGTGGGAGGGTTTAGAGACCGGTCTCTCAGAATTCCAGCATTTTCAATAGCCGGGTACAAATGGGGAGGAATGCAAGTGGTATCGGTCACAGAAAACATCACCTTTGTGCGATGTGTTTTTCGATTGTTTGTTCCCCAGTCTGCATTGAATTCAAAAATTCCTTTCTCGTAACCACTGGACGATCCTCAGTTGTTCATTTCATGTTCTTGGTCAAGCCGCTCACGCTGCCAGGCAGAGGTTGCTCTTTCAGAATGAGGAGTTGGATGATGATCAGACTTTGGCGCACTTGACCGCAGAGCTCGCTATTGGTGCATTCTTGGAGCTCCAGCTTGTGCTGGTTCCCTGGCAAGCTCTGGACCATCCCGATCTGTTTAAGAACTATGAGAAGTTGAAGGAAGCCATCTCAGAAGGCTCGTCCCAAGAGGTGGAGCGAATTTTGAGGAGACTTGGTGAAGGTCATTTCTGCAGGAGGCTCTTGTTTTTTTCTACCAATGGTGCCTGAAACGCCTGAACACCCTGGTTTTTGTTTGTTGGATGTCTGTCTCGGGCAACAAAAGGATCCCGATTCATCCTGACGTTGATGAAAACAGTTTTCTCGCACAAGATGGGTTCCACACCGTGAAGACAGAAGAAATGGACATTGTTTACCCTCGAATGTTTCGATGCGCCTATTTTCGGGCTGCCCACGCCGACAACCCTCAGATGCTCGGGAGTTCTATAACAAAACATCCAGCTGGGTTTGTTTGAAAATAGTGTAGCCAGTGTAGCCCTAAATCCACCGTACATAATTTTAATTGTTTCATTCATTGTCCCGATTAAGATTGCCGTTTGGGGGTATACGGTATACCCCATTTTCAGACACGGCCCCCTAGAAAAATCGAGTTTGGCTTATGATTGGGTTTACGACATTATCTTCTTCCGTTCGATTTCCCCAGCCACTTTTTGCGAAGCAAAGATCGGTGTTTTGCAGGGCATCAGTTGGCTTTTGTTTTTTTTCTCCGGGCACATGAGAAATGGGAATGCAAAATTTTGGGAGGTCATAAGTCATGAATACTACTTGTGGCTGCAGTTCCACTACGAAGTGGGTTCCATAAACATAGTTGTAGGGCCAACTTATGGAGGTTATCACGATAGTTACACCCCGTACGGTATCTCTACGGGACCAAATGAAATAAACAATCCCCTCCTGGAACAACCGTCTTTCTTGAATGCCAACCATGGTCAACAATACGCAACCAATACAGTAGATCAAGCTGGCTGGGTGTCAAATATCAACCCTGGTTTGCTTAGAAAATATAAGCCTAATGACTACCTTGTGATAATTTAACGCAATTTCCAGCAGGAAAGTCGCCGAACTAAATGCCAGAGTAAACTGCTGAATTAGTAGAGGGTATGTCCCCATATTCCCCATTCTACCCCAATGTCAGAGCCGGGATCAGATAAATTGTCGTACTGTAAACTTATATGGAGCGTTCACTGCAGATGTTGTTTTTGATTTGGCTTGGAAAACGATAGGGGACGTTCAAAACACGATACTCCGGGGTTTGATTATGTCTATAAGAGGGCTTCAAACCATCGGTTTCCCACTTTGCAATGTTGGTCACAATTGGTTACCGAGTTGGGAGATCTTCCAATCGGGGTTTGGAGACTAGACAAGCTCACTGTAGTCGTTGCTCCTGCTGCGGTGTTTGCTGCCTCTGCAAGCTGATAGGGAAGGTTTGCTGGGCACCAGCGCTGTTGGGACACAAGTGAGCTAGTGACAGGTTCCAGAGACCAATGCACGCCCCAGGGCTTTGCCAGCAAGCAGTAGATAGCAGTTGTGCAAAACAAGCGAACAAGGTGAAGATCAGGCAAGTTTGGAACGGACTCGCATGAGCTGCCGCCTGAAGGGCGGAAAATCATGCACAAGAGTGGTGCTGTCTTGTTTTCACGAAATTACCAACCGAACTCAACGATACCCTAACAATACCCCAATGATAGCCCAAAAAAGCCGTTTGTTGTCCCAACTCCGGGAGATGTCCAAAAAAAGCAACAATATTTAGTTTGATCTCTTCTTTTCTTTCTTCTTGACCTGTTCCTGTCCTCTTCCTTTCCTCTTCCTGTCCTCTTCCTTTCCTCTTCCTGTCCTCTTCCTTTCCTCTTCCTGTCCTGTTTCTGTCATGTTCTCTTCCTTTCCTCTTCATTTCCGGTTCCTGTCCTCTTCCTTTTCTCTTCTCCTGTCATCTTCCTTTCCTCTTCTCCTGTCCTCTTCTCCTGTCCTCTTCCTTTCCTCTTCCTTTCCTCTTCCTTTTCTCTTCCTTTCCTCTTCCTTTCCTCTTCATTTCCTGTTCCTGTCCTCTTTCTTTCCTCTTCCTTTCCTCTTCCTGTCCTCTTCCTTTCCTCTTCCTTTCCTCTTCCTTTCCTCTTCCTGTCCTCTTCCTGTCCTTCTCCTTTCATGTTTCTGTCCTCTTCCTTTTCTGCTCCTGTCCGTTTTCTTTCCTCTTCCTTTCCTCTTCCTTTCATCTTCCTTTCCTCTTCCTTTCATCTTCCTTTTCTTTTCCTTGCCTCTTCCTTTCCTCTTCCTGTCCTGTTCCTGTCCTCTTCCTTTCCTGTTCCTGTCCTCTTCCTTTTCTGCTCCTGTCCTCTTCCTTTTCTGCTCCTGTCCTCTTCCTTTCCTTTTCCTTTCCTCTTCCTTTCCTCTTCCTGTCCTGTTCCTGTCCTTTCCTTTTCCTTTCCTCTTCCTTTCATCTCCTTCTTTTCTTCGCCTTTTCTTTGACAGATGCTTTCTTTTTGGCTGGATGTCCAAGAAACGAAACCGGAAAACCAAAACGAAACTTTGACAGTGTCTTAGTCAGTGGACGAATCAGACAGCGCTTGACGAGATGCAGAGCAAATCATCCCGACCCCAACAGGTTCCAAACGAAGCAGACATAGAAAAAAATGTCATTCCCAGTTCAAGACCGAAAGGCTCCATGGATTTGAAAACGATAGGGGACGGCCAAACTTACAAAGGAAGACACACCGAAACAATCCGAAACAATAATATAGAGCCTGCCATGTTTTCCATAGTTATGTTAGTGTTAGATTCCCAAAGGGCAAGCACCTGAGGATCGTGGGTCATCTTCTGGATGCGGAGGCTGACCCGAATTACCTATGTCGCCTGGATACCGCTGTGAACAATCGCCAGTTGGAGATTGTCCGCTTGTTGCTGGAGGCGAGAGCACATCCGGATGGTGGCAGGGCAGCAAGCCAGGACAGCGGCCAGGACAGTCCACAATGGGATCGGAGAGTCAAAGTTTTTTTGGGCGAGAAAATTTGGTTTTAAACCATTTGGGCAAATTGTAGCAACCTCACTGTGATCTCAGTGGAAGCATGGTTATTTAGTGAAATATATTGAAATATTATGTTTAATAATTTACCCAGAACCATGGGATCCAATGGGGTAGCCTATTCTTCAGACACACGCAACACACCAGGAGGAAGGATCCGCATACTCTGGAGAGAGACATGGAAACACGCCCTTGTGCATCTTGGAGTAAAAACAACAGGTGGGATCGAAGACCGCGCGTTGCTGCGGCCTTGTTTTTCTTCCTCAAGATGTAAAAAATCATTTGGGAAACATTGGAAGCATATTAGCTTGGTAACTCACAGGAGTGATTTTTTGGAGTTTTAGCTGCATTGTAGCTCAATTCCATTGGTGTTTAAATTGTCATTGTTTTCCTTGCAGTAAAGTCCTTGTTTTGGAAAACATGGCCAGAAAGTGACAGGGTTTCTTCTTTTAGCACAGGGTTTGTCGGCCACTGCTCAGACCAGGCAAACACCAGAAACCAGGGACTATCAGTGTTCAGACTGGAGGATTTTTTTTTGTCTAAGCTCTCCAAAAACTGTCCATCAACCCGGTGCGGTGTTGGCAACGTATCATGCAGTGCACGGTATCAGGAAAGTCAACGTAGCATGTGGCGTGTGTGCAGGTGCACGTGAGTCGTGACAACGCTACAGATGGTGCATGCCAACAGAAGGAACGTCACCGCGTAGCATGCGGTGCACGTATGTGTTCATCAACAAGTTTGTTTGTATCCCATAGCATCCACCCACCACCCCACCTCCATGAATCCCATGATCAATGTAGGCAGATATATCAGAGAAACCAATTAGCAGGTTTGCGGTGGAAGCAGGGTTACAGACCGTTTTTTGTGGCATATTTGTGATTTGGTCACGGAGGTTAAGATGTGTTGCAAACCAATCATAGTAGTTTATGTAGGCATTTGAGCCTAAGTGGCATTTGGGTATTATATTTTTGTTGCTGTGAGATGCGGCCAAATGTATGATTGTAAAGACCGGCAGAGATTCTTTGGGGTGATGGTTTGTTTTAATTCTACGAGGCAACGAGTCGATTCCGGATGTATT
>BGPT01002181.1:73711-87416 GCA_003297045.1 Symbiodinium sp. clade C Y103 | reverse complement strand
CTAGAAAAGAAATCCCAATGGTTAATTTGGCAGACTGAATTGCAGCTGCCACTGTTGTTTGCATTAGGTAACTTTACTGATGAGGAACTGCACAACTGCTATTCACATGCAAATCCACCCCCAGCCCCGCTTCCACTGTAGCCCCGCTAGTTCGCTCGACCAAATATATAAAATGTTGCAACTACAGCTTGTTTTGATCCGGGGCCGCAGTCCTCCTTGTCCTTGTCCTTGCACCTGCAACTGTTGTCGTTGTGTTGTTCTTCTTCTTAGTCTTCTTGGGCTTCCTGGTCTTCTTGTTCTGCTTGCTATTGTATGTGGTTCCTTCTTCTTCTTCGTTTTCTTCTTCTTCGTCTTCTTCTTTTTCTATTTTTTCTTGTGATTATTTATTATTATTATTCTTGTTACTCTTCTTCTTCTTCTTTTATTCTTCTTCTTATTCTTCTTATTCTTGTTATTTTTATTCTTATTCTTATTATTTTGTTTTTTTCTTCTTCTTCTTCTCGTTCTTTATCTTCTGGTTCTTCATCTTCTTGTTCTTCGTCTTCTCCTTCTTGCTCTTTCGCTTACTTTGTTTTCTTGTTCGTCTTCTTCTTTTTTTATATTTTTTTCTGCTTCTTCTTGTTCTTGTTATATTATTCATATTATTCTTGTGTTTGTCTACCTCTTCCCATTTGTCTTCTTCTTCGCGTTCTTCTTGTTCTTCTGCTTGTTCTTCTTGCTCTTCGTGTTCTCCTTGGTATTTGTGTTCTTATTGTCTTTCTTGTTGCTCATTTTGTCGTTCTTGTGGTTCCTGTTGATGTGGTGGTGGTGGTCATGGTGATGGTGGCCGCGGCGGTCGCATCAGCATCAGCATCAGCATCATGGTCATCGTTGTCGTCCTCGTCGTCATTATCATCGTCATCAGCATCATCATGTTTTTGTGTTTTTGGTTTATTATTGTTTATCATTTATCATCGTCGTTGTCAAGCTAACTTGGATTGTGTTTATTGTTGCTTCTATCATTAACTATTTTGAAGTGTGATTGTAATTTTTTCTGTATCTAGTTTTGTTGTTTATTTATCATTATTATTACTAGATCCTCGTTGCCATCATCACCAGCAGAATCATTGCAATCGCCATCGTCATCGTGATTGCGTTTGCCTCTGCCATTCTCATCAAAAGTGTTCTAATCATCGTGTTTCGTCTTCCTAGTCCTTGTCATCCGCATCAAGAAGATCATAGGCATCATGATCATTATGTTTTCTAATCTATATTATGTTTTGATATTTTTGGTTGTACCCTTGATCATCCTAGTCCTGGTCGTCATCATCATTTTCTCCATGTCATAGTTATTATTGCCATCACCATCATGTCAAGAAATCGTCGCAATATCATTACTCACCACTTTTCACACATGTTTCAGTGTAATGGTTGTTTTCGTCATCCTTTTCTTCTTGCGTTTGCAGATTCTCAATCCTACTGTTTGCGTTGTGTTTCATCAATCTTCAGATGCAGCTGATGCAGTTCTGACACCCCCAAAATCCCATCACATCACAATTGCTGAGAGTGGCAAATGTTCAGACCCAAGCGTCCAAGCTCATGTCTTTACAGGAAGTCCAAACACTTAGGTACTGCTATTTCACAGCGTGACCTGCCAATGATAAAGCTCTTGTTGCAGAGTGGATGCAAGAAAGATCATATCTACGAAGATGGCTCGACAGCCTTGATGAGTGCTTGCGAGCAAAACTGTGATGAAGTAGTGAAGACATTGTTGCAAGCGGGTGCCAATGTGAACAAGGCTGATTCTGATGCATGGCGCTTCCCATTCATTCCCTTTGACTTGTTTATACCTTTTTTTTGGTCGATTGTTCCAATTAAATTGTGATTCAACACGTAACCTCTGGTGCAGTGAAACTGAGAACCAGGATGGACAGACACCTTTGATGGAATGTTCCATGAAAAATTTGGAGATGGTCAAATTGATGATGGACTTTGATGCCGACATCAATTCCAAAGATCTTCAGGACTGCTTCGTCGTAATCAATCCTTGGTATCCTTGTTTCCCTCGATTGTATCACTGTATTCCTTCCCCCGTTCAGATTAAACACCCCAGCCCAAGGAACCATGATTTACTGGGGGATTCACACAATGTATGCGTGGTGTCATTTTCGAACATATCCCAGTGCGTAAGGCTCGTGTAAGCTTATCACAGTCCATTGTTTTTTCGCGTCAGCTGGAACTGTGTGCGTGTAAGCAGCGGGCAAGCCCATGCGTAAGCACATCCAAACGACATGGCAAAACATATAGATTTTGGCGCGGCTCTCATACTTGGGATGCATTCAGGTTGTGTTTAATAACAGGAGGATGGGATCAGTATCCCAAAACAATTTTGAATGATGATCCAGAACTGCTCATTGTTCCAATGCATGGGGGTGAAATCATTGAACTGCACTCATATGTTCTCTGCTTGGAATACTTGCCAATATAAAACCCCAAAAATGGAGGACGTGTTTCATACATATAGATCAAAGTGTTGCCCAAAAATATTGATAGATATTGACCAGCCTTTTGCGGTCCTTTAGTACTCCAATTCTGACGAATGCCAGCTCACATCCAGATGAAGTGGGTGTGGGTCAAAATTTCAGAACCCCCAAGCCATTGTCTTCGCGTTTTACCATCCAGTCTTGACAGGGTTGCTCCAGCCCATTATGGGTGAATGATAGCCGCAAGGAGGTAGAATTGGCCATTGTGCCTCTCTAACATTCTCTAATCATTTTAACCCCAAACGTTCATGGGGTGGCCAGGGAAGAACCCTGTTTTGGGTGTTTTTTCGGGGTACCTCATGGTACCTAAGTTTTGACCAAATTCTTCCAGATCTTTTTCCGGGACAGGATCGAAGCGCCCTATTCCTTGCTTCAGGGAACGGTCGCAATCAGGTCGTGCAGTACTTGCTGCGGTCGCGGGCAGAAGTGGACGCTGCCGATTGTCGATGTCGCTCCTGGGTGAACTTGGCATTTTGTTTTTCGCAGCTTTAGGTAGAATAAGGGAGGTTAATGAAGGGTAGTAGTTTGTAGTTTGATGGGTTTCTAAAGACATCCATATTCTAAGTACATACACATACATTTATGATCGTTTATTTATGTGTGTATGCATATAATATCATATAATATATATATATATCACATACAAGCCCAAAAAAGTACCTATATATTTGATCCTACTTCTGCACACATATGGATAGATACATTCTGATGACATTTCTATATGAGACCCACCTAGACTGTGGCTATGGCTATGGCTGGGTCGGGGACTTACCAACACGAGTTCCTCAGCAATTCCTAAGTGGGATCCTCCAAGTAGTCAACATGAATAGATCCAGTACTAAATCAGGGTTTCCTCTGGTGAGGTATTTCACAAGTTTAGCATTGAGGGGGTGGGATTCGTAGATTTAAGCAGATCTTTTTTCTGCTTGGTGCTTTTTGGGGCTGGTACAAGGCCACTTGGCCCATCAGGATCCCCGTTGTGGGTGGCTGCTCGCAACGGACACCTGCCAGTTGTGAAGACCTTGGTGGCCGCGGGCGCTCGTACGGATCTGACTGACCTGGATGGGCGGAGTCCGGTGCTCATTTGCAAAAGATTCAATCATCTCAGAGCCTCGTCTCAATCGTCCAAGAGTCCGGGCGGAATTTATGAAGATAAATGATGATAAATGCAGATCATTGGGAATTCAACCAAAAAAACATCAGAAAACAAAACCTCAGCAGATCGTGGGGATTCAGCCATAGGTCATTTCACTGGCAATGTTTATTGGAAGATCTTGGATGTGATTCAAACCTCAAAGGTGAAGCCTGCAACGCCAGCAACCAGGTTTCTCAGGCTTTGTCAACCATCTATCTTGCGAATACGTCCGGTTAGGTGGTTCAGAATGTACAATCCAGCAGTGACAATTTTTATAGTATCCATTCTAAATCACCATTCAGATGAATTCAGGAAACCACCACTCTACCCGGGATGATTTCCCATTTCGCTCCCAGATGTGAAAAAGGTGTTCCCTGATGGGGGGGCAACCCCGCCTGTGAACTGGGAGGATCTAGGGAGTGTTCAGGGAGTATATATACGTACAGTATGGGGGCACGCTATGCAAAAGGCGTATATAATATAGGTAGGCTATGAAACCTGTACAGGTGGTACATATTCTTGTGTTGGTTGTAGCGATGACTGTATTTTGTAATTTTAGGCAGTATATAGGTAGTTAAGAGTATACTACACATGGGTATGTAACGTTAGTGGGGTATTTGGGTACTGTAGATAAATTGGTTCATATGTACCTTTGACATCTAGATTCTTAGCATGTAGGTATGCATAGTAGGTACGCTTTGAGTAATGATGAGTAATGATAAGTAATGATGAGCAATGTGTAATATAATACATACATATATATATATATATATGATATATGTTCACGGTTAGACAGGTAGCAATATGTAGCGTATAGGTACACAATGAGCAGTAAGTCGTGTGAGGTACGCTACAGGCAGTACGCAAACAGGTTATAGGTAGTGTGTGCTAGATATTTGACAAATATACGGGCAGACAGGGTCCACTGATGAGGTTGTGGCTCTCAAATGACCAAATAATGTACAAGTGAGAGTCCGTGATTTCGCAACCATATTTATTTTTTTTGGGCTTCACTGGGTCCAGCCTCATCCCTTCGACTTGGGCTAAGAAGTTCTTCAAACATTTAACCCCACTACTATTTTGATGTATTTGGGGGGGGTTGAGTCTCATCACACTCTGCCCATTGAGTTTGGTGTCCTGTTCTTTTGGGCCTGGGATGACGATCCCAATGGGGACCAGTTGGATCATCATCGCCAAGGAGTCTTCAAGTTCTTCAAAGATGACGAGGTTTCCTTCATCCCAAGACCAAGACCAACTGCATCAAGGTCAACTGTACCTTGTTCCATCTTGGAACATCCTAAACATGTTCCAAATCCCAAGTTTAAAGGAAGGTGAGCAGCAGGGAAATATCAACGCAACTAAATGCCGAGATATTGGAGTATTGGAGAATCTTTTTGTTGGGTGGGACTGTTGGTTGCATGTGGGCATCTAGTCGACCGCCCAGCGGTTGCAGCTGGCTGTGGCTCGAGAAATTGACCCCCAAATTGTAATTGTTTTAAGCAGTGGAAAAGAGATAAGATTGACAAGGGCTTGAACCACTGACATATGATGAGTGGTTCTTCATTCATTACCCTTTTTCCCTGAAATTTGTAGGAGTCACCCTGCAAATGACAGCATTTCTGGTCTTTGCCCAGGTAATCAAGAGCCAAACCAAGGGGCGTGCCAAAGCTGCAAAATGAAACCGACCTGAGTTGGTCAGCGGTGCCAAAATTGAGCAGGGACGGCTGCAGGAAGGATGGCTCTGCCGATTGCTGCCGTAAATTCAAGGGACCTCACCCCCGTGTCAAGAAAGCTTTATGTTCGGGGAATCTCAAAAATTGCAAACCTTTCCAGTTCAGATGACGCATATCGATTGGACCAGTCTCCGATTCGACCGACATGCTGCGCCCAGCGGTTAGTGTTTGTAAGACTACGCTTTCAAGTGTTTTCAACATTTTCTTTACATGCAAATCATTGCTTCAGATCAACATATGATAGCATATGCGTTGTATACCACTGTATACCTACAATACATGTATATATATATATACATATTGTGTTTCATCAAAAAAATCACATAAATCACCAAAATCCATGCCTTGGTTGGGCAACTTCACTTCGGGGTTGGCACCTGACATGGTGCTCATGGAGCTGACTGGTGCTGGGTTACTACCGTCCAACCTGGACGTTCTCGCCCTTCAGAAGGGATGAAATCTGCAACCCCCTCTGGACGATATACTATTAGGGGAGACGCATATATATATATATATTATATTATTATTAATGTACATGTACATACAGGCTTGTTTACCTGCATAGACTTGCAACCCATCCACAAGTGCCAGGGTTGCAGCGAACATATTTACTGACCACGATTCGTAACTCTCAGGATCATCCAAGAATTCTTCCGTGCGTGCGGGTCGAATTCGGGTGCCCCTTTGTGGGCTTTCCCGTCGGTATAAGCGTGGTGGTTTCTTTCCGACTCGGGTCCCCTCCTGGTCACTAACATCTCGGAGAGGCGGGCATTGCTCAGAAATCATAGTTAGCATGGACTATGGAGTGATTACCGCAATCGGAGCCATACTTTGGACCAATTTGGTACTGTCAATGTTTAAGTGTTACAAGTTTGGCGAATTTTGGGGGTTCAATGGTTCTGGGCCTTGGCAAGACTTTTAAAGCATGATCCCTTTCCCCCAAACTTACGGCTTGCGGATGGCAGGAAAAGTGGGTCGGCTGGGGCACAAAGCTTGTCCAATATCGCAAGGCTGGATGGTCATTAAAGCGGTAAACCCAATCAAAGACCCATTTTTTGAACCATATTTGGGTGGTCCCCAAGACTTGGGATGAATGGTTGGGTTTACAACCTGACTCTGAGGGCTCAAAATTACCTGAAACTTGAAAAAGTTGGACGTGATGGTCAGGCAATTATCACTACTCTTCCGTGACATATTATGGTGACATCAAACATGGCTAGCTGGGAAATCCCTGAACTAAATGGAGGTTTTTAGCTGTGAAAATCATCAAACCAAATGGGGGGTTCAATTAATTGCCATGTTTTCTTCTCGGAGGGTACCTAACGCTTTGACCATCAATTGTTGGTTCTACTCCCCTTGTCGTTGGTTGCTTGAGTTATTTGCTTGGAGGGTTCAGAACAGCAGTACTTGGCTAGTATTCTCTCGTAATTTGTTTATGATGTAAAAGTGGGAGTTCTAAAATCCCAAATATTCAAATCTTGGCAACTCAAATTTGAAGCATACCATGATGGGACAACTCTAGTTACCACCAGAGTGGTGTTACAAATGCACATGATTATGGATTACTGTAAGTTGGATGTAAGCGGAGCAATCACCCTATTTACAACTGGTAGTTCTTGATATTCCAATGTATTCTTGCTTTAACCAGGATGACTTGCCGGTTGAAAAAAAAGTTTCTCTCCGTCAGTTATATGTGTCCATTTTTTCAGGGTGCAACATCACTTGAGATTGTCGCTACTGTGATTCTATTTATTCATATATATATATATACATGATTATATATATATATATATATTTATATCTTATATATGTATATACACATTGCAAAGTGGTGAACCCAAAAAAAAAGCCCTTTGAAGATCATGATAGTTTTGCCATAAATCCAACAGTTCACCTACTCAGAAGAACCGACTTAGCTATCAGTGTTATATTATGTTGTCAACTCCTACCAACTATAAATCACAATATATCCCAATCGTTTTGTGACCTAAGTCCCAGTGTTTGCTGGTTTCCATTAGCTCCCCTGAAGTCCGCATTTTTAGATGATGAAAAGCCATGTTCAACACCATGTTCAATCTCATTTTTTGTCCTCATGAAATTAGATGGTTATGACCCACATATCCATGAATCCACTGCCAGGCGCTGCAACTTGGCCTGGAGACGGGTCGAATTGCAGGGGCCCTGCCCAGCCGGACGGAAGCATGGGATGCCCTTGTATGGCAAAAGTCTTATATGATTCTAGATTATTCAAAAATTATGTATGTGTGTACAAAGATACTATGTTTGTATATATTATATGTAGATTAGATAGCTATGATACACAAATATCAACATACATATATATATATATATATGTTCATGTGTTGTTTAGTTTTAATAATTTCAAGACCGATTTGACCATCCAGCCATGGTGAGCTGCCAGCAAGGAGAAGCATCGAAAAGCATCCTGTTTGTTATCCATTTGGTAAAAAAACCCTCTGGTGAACAGTATGGAAAATCCACCATTTTTTTTGTTGTTTATCCCATTAAACCTCTATTTATAGGGGATTTCCAATTGCTATGTTTGATTACCAGAGGGTATGTGTTGTTTTCACAAGCCATGCCACTCAGTGGGGCGGCCCTAAGGCAGCCAACGACCCGGTTCTCTTGATCGACGGCTGGGATTGTGGGGATCCAGATGGGCACGGGAGAAATGGGTTTGATCGAAAGTTGGATATTCAAAAATGGTGGATTTGACACGATTTAACATGATTCAACATGATTTAACTATATTTTACCCAAAGTATATTTATTCGGGATGGGTAATGGAATATAGAATGTCATCATATGTCTATGGGCACGGTATACTCCCAATTATCTGATAACAACAATTAATCAGTGGATGGAATGGGGTACAGTATCCTATTTTTAGACAAACCAAAATGGATCATGCTGGGGGTGTTACTCGTATTCATTTCACGAAAACGGTGGGTTTCAATACTAGAATTGTTTCATTGAGGCTGATTTGGGGGGACCCCTTTGTTAAATATTTATTGTTAAGGTAAATATGTTAGAAGAAAAAATAATCGTAGAGGTAATGGTAGTATTCATAAGGATGATATGATGATAATGATAATACGTATATATAGATATATATATATATAGACATACATGTAGAGATTACATACATACATACATACATACATACATACATACATACATACATACATACATACATACATACATACATACATACATACATACATACATACATACATATATGCATATGATGCACGCTACGTAGGTCACATCTATCGATCCGATATGTTTTTTTCAACAGTGTGAAGAAAAGTGAAAATAATAGGGCGGAACACATCTCGAAAACTGTGGGCATGATAGAAGTACCAAAGATATCGCATATATTGTGTGTGATTGCGTATCATCATGTTTGCTGATTGTATCACTGTTTGTCTCGGCCAATCCGTAGGCAATCTTTTGCGCATTTTATGTCATCCTATTCTGAAGTTATGGTTGCCTATTCCCAGTCTCCAGCATAGATGAAACATCCCAGTTCGCTTGGTTGCAATGTTGCTATGTTGGGTTTGTCTCAATATAGAGTACCCCTGCAACTAAAAAACAAAACATGGCTTATCAGCAGTTTCCTAATATGGTAAAAGGACCATATACTGTATTCGGATGATGTTCAGACCTATATGCTGATGAGACTGTTGGTTGAAAAAAAAACATTTGTGACTCCATCCAATCTCGAGCTTTCAAATGACAAACAAACTGATGAAGGGACTTGCAGATTATTACAATATGTATAAATATAAATGTGTATATATATATATATATACACAAAAATGGTTCAATGCTATTGATCCAAACAATTGCTTGAGCTGAAGGTCTCAAGAATGCCAACCAATCAACTAGTCGCAGGTCTGTTCGCAAGCCCATGTGTGACTGCCATGCCACATGAATGCAAATTATATGTTTCCACCTACGCACACATATACATAAAATCATATATGTGTTAGCATCTTTGGCCAGAACCTATTCTCTTGAGCGGTCAAGTTCGTTTCTTGGTGTATCCCCATTTCCTTTTGCTGTTGTGTAGTCATGATAACCACAGTCGATGGCGATCTTACCCCGCTCATTTCCACATAATTCGATCAAGTTTCTGAACCAGAACATGGGGCACTATCAACCAGAGTTATCCAAAAACCTGATCTCATCCCAGAGATATACAGAATATAAACATACATACTTACCAACGTCGTCGTCGTCATCGCCGTCGTCGTCCCCGAAATGATGACCATTTTCCTCCTCCTCCTCCTCCTCCTCATCATCATCATCATCATCATTGTCTTTGTCTTCGTCTTCGTCATCCTCATCATCATCATCATCATCATCATCATCATCATTTTTCTCTTCACGTGTCCATGACTGGGTTACCCCCAATTATCGACCTCGGCCAGCTGAAACTGAATTTTGAGGCGTCTTGGTGGGCCCTGCATCGGAGTCGGGAGCCCCAGGGATGTGGAGGAGAAACATGAGGAATGAAAGAATGGCATGTTTCAATACTTGCTGTAAATCTGGTTGGTGGTTTAGAGCGCTTGTCAAATTCATCCCCGTTTGGCATGATGAGCCAAGTGGACCACTACGGGACCGATATGGCACATGGATTCTTGGCCATTGACATGAATTTCAGCTGTGGAAGTTGCCCGGCGTAGGTTTCATGCAAGTCCTCAACAGTTATTGTTTGAATTGAGTGGTGCACTACAAATATGTATAATTATGTACATATATATATATATAATTATGTATATATACATATTGTTTTCTTTAATAGACTGATTGATCATTATTCCCTCGGCAAAGTCAACCAATGTGATGGATCATGTAGTCTTTCAGCTTTCAGTATGTTGTTTTTTCTGGTTGATCAGTCCACCAACAAGGTCAGGTCCAAGACCATTGGATTTTGGACATTCCTGTGTGACTCATATGGTATCTGACGGGTCCTTGCACGTTTCCATGTCCAAGGGGTCAAGCATCACTTGGATCCTTAGATATTGATTGATCATGATGTATCCCTCAAACACTGGTTGGTGCTTCCATTTTTTGTCAGAAATCTTCAACCATATTTGGGATGATGATCCCCAGGAAAGCTGAGGTTCATCGAGAAGCTGTCCATGGCGCCCTTCACCAATGGTCCACAACCATGGTATGCAGGCATGGCCCACCGGGGGCAGTCCCACTTCACCAACTGGGGATTGGTCGAGGTTAAAGAAATTGCCAAACTTTGTGTGTGTGAAAATTGTGAATCATGGTTTTTCATGAGTTTTCCAAACTTAATTCCTTGTGGTTTGTTGGCATTTCAGATTTACTTCCACATATGGGAAATCAAAACCAAACATGTGGTCCCCTGAACTATCATCTCAGCTCTTTTGCAGATTTCAAGGGCACCCCCCATTGAGACTTCGAATGTTCTTCGTATCAACAGGATTCCCACAGATCATGTGTGCAAGAATAGGTCAAGATTGAGTAGCTCAAAGAATGATCGGTGACCCAAGCATCCAAGCCCAGTTGAATCGTGGTTTCTGGGTCCAGGACCCAGGACCTTCCCCCGGATCCGGAGGCGAGCGGATTTGCGGCCCGGACTTCTTCAAGGAGCTGGGAAGGGTGGCAAACCAATGGAACCAAAACGATGTCTGTATACATGTCTAAAGCAGAAATTAAACCAAGAGATTGAACCAATCAATTTGCTTATACTAAGAACATACAGGTGTCTCTGAAGATACGACCCGAGGATACCTACGAAACCTTATGGATGTATGTGGATGTATCATCATGTTTTCATGTTTAAACTTGTTTAAACATGTTTAAAACCCCCATTTTCAGACACCGGCCATCGTTTCTTTGGAAGGCGAATCGCATCGATGCGGTCTATCCGGACCCAGGGACGCCCTGGAGATATCCTAACGCAGGCGATTTCACAACATTTCACAGTTTGCAGTTTGCACATCGCTATTTTTCATAGGATTTGTTCGATGATTTAATAGGTATATCATGGTATATCGTTTATAAAACGGCCATGTTCCATTGCTACGCCAACTGAAAGAAGGCCATGTTGACCCTGGAAACAGCCAGGTTGCATGACTGGCAGGGCATGGGCGCCTAGGAATGTTTCGCTCTGTCGAAGATTCCCACCATTGGTATCAATTGATTTAATGGAAAATCTGCTGGAACCCATATATTTGGGGATACATACAACAGTTTCCTGTAGATTTTCCCTTCAATGATTCAATCAATCCATTGAAGCATATATGGGATTGTACTGCAAATTTTACGTACCATTCAACCAATTCTGGGAGGACAATTCGAGAGCCAAGCGATGGGCCAAGAGTAGTGAAGACGGTGAAGCCGGAAGAAATATCCATCAAGAATTGGAGAAATTCTCTACAATCCCCCCCACACCACCAAAGGGGTGTAAATTGAAAACCATGCCGGCTAGAGGTTTCAACCGTACGGTACATGACATTTGCATTCCAATCAGGGACAACCTCAGACTACCCCAATTGACCCGTGTGTTCTTCGAATGGACACCTCAACATGCTCAACTCCCAACCACGGGGGTATGAATATATTATACACAATGCATGATCATTAGTACACATCATCATGAGTGACCAAGATTGCTATGGAAATTCATGGGTTGCTCCCGGACAATTGTTTGCGACTGGTGGTTTTCGATAGTTTCTCGTATGTTAAATTATAGTTAGTCCATGTGAATCCCCATAAACATTCATGGTATAGCCAATCAGTTTATCGCCATTTTTGGTGAGAAATCACCCATGAACTGTGGTTTGGTATTTACGGTCCATCTCGGTACCAGTTTTTGCTAGAATGTCAGGTAGGTTCACCCCCCTGTAGAAGGTTGATATTCTAGAATAATTCGTTCATCCATCGGGTGACCTTGCGGTACCCCACCAAGTGTTGGTGATATCAGTTGGCCAGTTCTACCCAGGCAGAGCCTGTCCTGAAGCTCATTGAAGATTTGCTGGATGGTGCAGGTGTGTCGTGATTCAGATGTTGCAAAAACAAGCTGGAACCTTTAGCCAACATATACACAACCAATTGCCAATTGATTTAAATCAGCCAGATTAGGTTTTCACAATTTCGAAACAAGTCCAGGACATTCACTTGGAATTCAAGAAAGAAGCAAGTCACAAACATATGGGAAAGCGCTTGATATTCGATCACCTCAATTTCTTTGCGGATCGTTCGCAGAGAACCTTGGCCTCTCAACTGGTGCAGAAACAGCCAACTACTCGGGGTGAAACCAACAATTTTCCCGAAGCGAAACCAGGCGATTGGCCACTGGGTTGGTGTAGGAAAAAATGGGTTGGTGCCTCCCCACGCAACAAAAAGATATATGGCACTACTGCACAACAGTTGAAGTTGAACATCCGGAGGAAGATCACAGCAACCGCTCTTCATTTGCGACTGAAGATTGCTGAGTTGAAGGATCATCCTATTCCCCTCTGGTAAACTGTTACAAAACTATGGGAAATCACCATTTGTCTAATGGGAAAATCCATTGTAAATAGCCATTTTCAATAGCAAACTGTTAGTTTACCAGGGGGTAACCCATCCAATACCATCTGGTAAACTAACATAGCTATGGAAAATCCCCATGTTAAGTGGTAAAATCAACTACTCCGGGCCAGCTTAACATAGAACCCGCTGGCAGCAAAGCAAAGATTTAACATGGAAGTCGTGTCGTTGTGAACCCCCGGGGGGAGTATGGATAGATNTTAAATCTCAAAATGTGACCAAAAAGCACAGGAGGTCAAACAAACATGGAACCCCTGGGGAGCCTCCAATAACAGGGTCTTTGTGATTCTATGATTAGAAATTGGTTTTTGCCCCTTGGAACATGGTAGTGACACCAACCTGCCCCAGCTTCTTCCATAAATTTTTGCTATCCCTATTGTACTAACTTGAAATCAGGTTNGTTTTTGCCCCTTGGAACATGGTAGTGACACCAACCTGCCCCAGCTTCTTCCATAAATTTTTGCTATCCCTATTGTACTAACTTGAAATCAGGTTGTTTGGGGATAGGTACTCCTATTGTTTTGGGATAGGTACTCCTAGTATCCAATATTCCCCGTGCGGTTGGGAAACCCACAAAATAGACATGGAACCCAACACTGTAGGAGGAGAAAATGCTATTTGGACAGGCTACAATGGCTCACAAACTTGAAATGGGGTTGTTTTGGGATAGGTACTCCTAGTATCCAATATTCCCCGTGCGGTTGGGAAACCCCAAAAAA
>BGPT01002181.1:45590-73684 GCA_003297045.1 Symbiodinium sp. clade C Y103 | reverse complement strand
CTATTTGGATAGGCTACAATGGCTCACAAACTTGAAATGGGGTTGTTTTGGGATAGGTACTCCTAGTATCCAATATTCCCCGTGCGGTTGGGAAACCCCCAAAAAAAACATGGAACCCAACACTGTAGAAGGGGAAAATGCTATTTGGATAGGCTACAATGGCTCACAAACTTGAAATGGGGTTGTTTTGGGATAGGTANAAATGCTATTTGGATAGGCTACAATGGCTCACAAACTTGAAATGGGGTTGTTTTGGGATAGGTACTCCTAGTATCCAATATTCCCCGTGCGGTTGGGAACCCCCCAAAAAAAACATGGAACCCAACACTGTAGAAGGGGAAAACTTGGACATTCATGTGGTTTGTTGCTTTTGCTGATTGTGTTTTTTCCTATTCTTGTTTTGTCCCAAAAGAGTGTTGGGCTGGTGGAAAGGAGAAAGGTTGGGCGTATTTTTCTTTGAAAAAAAAATATTTTTAAACGTAGACCCTTGCAAGAGCCCCCACCGCAACAGTCCTGGAAGTTCATGTTTATTTCTGTGCGCGTTTTTCTTGGTTTACCCCCCCCCCACTAAACAAACATGGAACCACCGGAACCATTTAGACGTATGAAAAAACATAGCCATACCCAAAAAAGATATATTTTTTTACTTTTTAAGTTATGTTAATCTCACCCGGTGTATATATAAATGGACAAGGGAGACCCAGAAGGCGCCAGGGGCCCTTTGTTGATCCCAAGGCGATGGCGACACATTTCCAGAAGACGGCGATGATCAGGCCATTGCCGATGCACACGAGCACAAGCATCACCATCAGCGTGGCCATAGTCACAATCGCAATGTATTCCAATATGTATATTAAAAGACTATACATGCATATATATATATATATAGGTATGCACATGCACAGCAACAATCATAATATACCATTATCAAATCCTCATCATCATCCTCATCCTCATCATCATCATCATCATCGTCATCATCATCATCGTCATCATCATCATCATCATCGTCATCGCCGTCATCCTCATCATCGCCGTCATCATCATCGCCGTCATCATCATCATCATCATCATCATCATCATCATCACCATCATCATCATCAGCAGCAGCATCATCAGCATCATCAGCAGCAGCAGCATCGTCATCGTCAGTGTCGTGGTGCCTTGTACCATTGAGTCGGTACAGATGTTAGGATCTATGGTCATCATATAGAATTGCAATCATGATGGGGATCAACTTGGCTCTTATTCTGAATTGATAGTGGTTTGAACTTTAATTTTTTGTTGTACTTCTCATGCCAGCATTGGCACCAATCAAAAAAGAAAAACTACTGTTGACCCAGGAGAACTACGGACAACAATCAAGAACCAACCGGTGCGACATTGAAAAATCCGAAACAGCGTCGATGATGTGTGTGTGTGTGTGGCTCCAATATAGTTGTAGGTGTGTTACGTATGTATATAATATGCAGGCGCGTATTGCACGGTGTTTGCAAAGAAGAAGTTGAACCACCTCAGAAATTCATGAACATTTTGCAAAAAACAGGCAAAAACCATCATTTCCTGCTAAGATGTTCCCTTAATTCATCATCCCGGCCAGGGTCGACTTCATGAACATCTCTTAGAGCTGGGTAAGAAGCTGAGTTGCTGAGTTGGCAGCGATGGTGAAGCGATGGGGGTGCTTCCAATGGGGGGTACCCCCAAATCATTGGAGTTTAGAGAGATACAACGTATATGTACTGTAATACTGTAGATGTAATTTATACGTGTATATACTGTAATGTATAATATACAGTATCTGTATATATCATATATCTATCTATCATAATGATCCAACTAATTTTAGCATCAAAACCGATGATACATGTTTTCATCTATGAGAGATGATACATGTTCTCATTTGTGCGAGAAGTATATTGAAGTATCATGTTTGCCCAAAGCGGTTTCTCCATGTCCATGTATGTTATTTACCTGCCCACCAACCATGACACTGCCCTGACTCCCTGACGCCGTTCTGAAATTGGTGCGAGGTGAGAACGGCCAAGAGATGGGTCCTCAGTGGATTGGAGCGATGCCACTGGGAGTGCCGGAAGTTGGCAGGAAGAAATAGCGATTTGACCTGTCAGACATGGTGATTTACCCTCCTGTAAACTGACATGGATGTGGAAAACCCAGCATTTGTAGGTCATTATCCTAGGGAAACCATTGCTTTTTCCACATCATTAGTTTGCCCTAGGGTAAGCATCAACAATTGGATTTGACCAGAAAAGGTTTGGTGGGTGTGGTGATTCACAAATGATTGATTTTTACCTGGCAAAAAATTGGGTCAATGGCTTGTGAACCCATCTCCATTTGAAACCCACGGCTCAAACATGCACATTGTGGTCCCTGCACTGCGACTAAACAATTCAAATCTGCTCTCCAGTAGTTTAAGATAGTTAATCTTGGAAAATTGCCCATTTGTAGACGATTTTCCTATCAAGAGTGGTGATATGTTAAACTACCAGTTTATCTTCTTGTACTATCCTCAACAAGAAACCTTAACATGACTCACCCTTCATGCCATCGAGGTTGCCATACTTTGTTGATTCAGAGTGTCGCATCTTTCAGTGTCTCTACGAAGCAGAGCCACAGCCTGTGACTCAGCTGGGATCTATTACGTTGGAATTCTATGGCATCGTATGGCATCATTCATAGTGGTGAGTGAGAAAGTAAGGGTTTACTAGCCACAAACATTGTTATATAATTCTATTTAATACTACTATTTTATTGCTATTGAAGATTTGCTATCTAACTACATTTGATTCATACCATTATCATATCTAAAACTATTTACTTCTGCAAGCTCAGTCGAAGCATCTCAGCAGCTGGAGTGGTGACCTGAGCCTGTTGGAGCTACCAAGAGTTTCCCAAGCAGATAGGAATACCGCCATTTTGATGTGTTTGTTTGCTATAGATGAAGATCGTTAAAAGATCCTATCTCGGCGGATTGTAACATCTTATAACCATGAACTCAGATTATGGTTATATAAATGGATGTTGTTTTCAGTTATCCCATCAAAAGTTACACTATGTACCAAGGACAACGTGGCCAGAAGTGATGTATCAAAGATGCTTTTTTACCCCTCCAGATATATAATTGGGAGCAGCAAACTTACCAAGCTGCAAACAACAAGTTGGTTTGGTAACTTATAGTTATTTCATTATTTCATCTCCAATTTACCCAATAGCCATTTAGCCACGCGCAACTTCAAGCGACTTCGCGATTCCACTCTCACCACATTGAACCAAGCAGCATGACACCACCAGGTGGGAACTCGAATCTCCATCTCCCACGGAGCTATTGCCACGTTTGCGAAATCTGCAAACTGGGCAGCGTCCGTCCGGGGAACCCGGTAACGAAACGGATGTCACAAAGGAAATCCCTGGTGGTCGGTGATTCGGTTTGGGGTCATACTACCTGGTTCAATGGGCTTTGATATATACATATATATATATATATATACATATTGCTATAAAAGGGAAATTGTATAAACTATGTTCTATCTATATATATATATATATAATTATAATATATACACTATGTTATGTTAGTGTGGCTCAGGATGGGAATGAGTAGAGAAGGAAAGGACAGAATTTTGGGCACTCCTCAAATGTTGGCAAGCTCTTTGACAACAGGACCTGGAACCATTTTGCATAGATGTTCACAGATCTTTAGTCTGGGAAATTATTTATTCAACGTTATATACTATTTAAGTTTATAGAGGGTGACATAAAGATATAAAAACTAGTCAATGTTTATCTCCAATGTATTCTTCTTTGTGTGGCTGTGATCAACTAATGGCTTCCAGCAGGCATATTTGCCCATGACTACAGGCCCGAGGAGATGGATTCAATCTAGGCCTCAGGGCTGACCCAGCTTCATCAAACGATGTTTGCTGGAGTGGTTTGTCAGAACATGGTGTGAGATATGAAGAGATTGCAGAGATTTACCCTCTGGTAATTTAACATAGCTATTGAACATGGCCATTTATAGTTGATTTTCGCATTAAAAATTGTGATTTTCCATAGCTATGTTACAGTTTACCAGAGGGAACTCCTTTCTCAACATTTCACTTCGGCCGTGGACTATGGACTGTCGCTTCGGCCCACCTGGTGTGAACTTCAACACGGACTGTCCTTTCCTCCCATCCCATTGATTCCTGGGCACTGTCTTGTAGTCAAGTTTGGCATATATTTACTGATGAAACATATTTTGTGGCATAAAGATAATATAGTTATTATATATATACATACAATTGTATACATGTACACATCATCATACATAATCTATCATGACCCAAGCTGGTAACCTGACTGCAAACATCCCCATGTTGAAGAGGAAAATGTATCTTGAAGGGCAGTTCCAAAAGGCCACAGAACCTGGTCTGAGTGAAACAGTGGCCCAAAGCCTTTCTCTATAGTTATCAATTGAGGATTGTACCATTTAAACTGGTAGAACGGATCACCTGTAGATAGATTGTAATCAGAACTGATGGGTAAGAGTTCTCTCTGGGATCTTTCGGGTTTTGCCCTGATTTGTTCAAGAATCATCAAGAATCGCTATTCACCAAAGAGAAAGACCAAGTGTCTGGATCAGAATTCCAGAACCTGGGACCGGCATATTTCTTCGGTCAGTTTAACTCTTATCCAATCCCATCTTTGGCTCATTGCTTGAGTGGAAGATTTGGACAAAACCGGACGCATTCTGTTGCTGCCGCTGAGGATCGTGTTGCATGGCAATGGCCATACCGGACGTTGGTTCATGCCGGAACCTCAGCCACATGGGGTATTGTCAAGCAGAGAATGAACAGCCACGGCTACCAGCTGTTTGGATGTGACATTTTGACTTGAACTCCAGGCTACCACGGTTTTGATCCACGGCCACATCATCTTGTCCTCGTGTCTAGTTCTCACCTCATTGATCTATCCAATCGTTGCTGGCTTGTACTGTATCCACTCCTATATTTGCTACTCCTGGTATCGATGCATTCAACGCAAAGGTGCAACCTCTGGAGAGAAATGGATTTCTTGCGGAGGGTCAGGGTCCCAAGACTGTCAGGATCGGGTCTCAATCCTTCCTGGTGTTTTGAGTTGCTGACTGGTTTTTGGTCATGTACCAGCATTGCTTGTTCCAAAGCCTGTTGTACAGTTGTTGCTTATATCTTTGACTGTCCCTTGCTTGCTATCATGGTTGCACAACTAGAGGATACACAGTTAGAACCACAAGAGCACCCCAAAATATATAAGTTGAGATCCAATCAGAGGTTGCTTCATCTATATAAGTTCGTTTTCATCAATCGTTGCCAGCATCCAATCCTACCTGGAATCCTGAGGGTTCTGGGAGAGGCTTTGGCGGTAGAAAATTACCCTTAGATGTAAATGGTGTAGGCTTGTCCAAAAGGATGGTAATTACACCAAAATCTAATTGTGTTCATGTTTTCTCATCATTTTCCCATGAAAACTTTTCTTGTGCCGTATACCTAATGTTCAGACACACCCCATATGGAAGGAGAACTTATTGTGCTCCATATATATATATATATATATTGGTCAAGGAATGTCAAGGAAACGTTTTCTGAATCTTTTTGGGGGTTCCTCAGTGACTTATCATATCATATTGTTGGATATACATGGATAAAATGCTGTATACATAGTCATTATACATATATCGTCCAGTCCCCTGCTCATTTATATAATATATATATATATACACCCTATTCCCATTGAATCCCCAAAGAATTCCAGCAAAGCGCATTAGATCCCATATGATTGCAGTTTTAAATCCCATTAAGTTACATTTCATCCTAGATTACCATAAAATCCTATGAAATCACCATTGAATCACCATGAAATCCCATGTCAACCCCCATTTTTCCTGGCGAAGTCCCCATGAAATTTGCAAGACGTTCCCCAGGTGGGCCTGACTCCGGCCGAGCTGGCGCACCTGCCGCACGACGGACCGGTGGCGCCGGGCACCGTGCCGGATGAGGCCGGGCGTAAACGGGGAATGGGATACAACTGGGATCATGGGATATGTGTCCCCAGCTTAAGATCTAAATGGTCGTTTTTTTCCGGTCCCCCAATGTCCCCCCATTGCGGCTAGCCATAGGCTCCTTGTGGAATAGAGCGGACGCAGCAAATCCTGGTTTCTCAAAGGTGAGCACACCAAATCCGCCTGTGAAAGCCTGTCCGGCCTGTCATTAGAGATGTTGGTGATGTGGACAAAGCTGAAAACTGCGGAGCCAATGGACCCACAAAATTCATATGTTATCTTTGGCAATCAGACATAAAATTCTTCATGTTCAGTATTCAATTCAGCTGTCAAGATTTGGCCATGCTGTGCCATCTGCCTGTTTGTATGAACATCCCACCATATCCCAGCGTATTGATTTGTGGTCTCCCTGTCTCGTATATCCTCTTCAAAACATTACTGTCCAGCTTTGACCCGAGGCATGCGGTTTTAGTTTGCTCCACCTTCCCACGGAAACAACCGATCACAGCGAAAGCAGAAGTTCTGGGGACCCAAAGATGGACCAAACTCCCCCACACGGCCAATTTCTGCCTCCTGAGCTTTGGTTTTTTGGCTCAGGCGCGAGGGGTTGAGTATGGATTCGGAAGCATTTGACCCGCCTGATGACGCAGCTTGAAGCATTTAATCCGCAAAAAAAAAATGAGAACATAAGAAACACATAGCCGAGCGAAACAGAACATACGGGGTAGCCAATGAGCACCAGAAGATACCAGAAGCTCATTCATTCTGACTGACAGGCCGAACTCCATGAGAGACGGTTCTGACAGATGCAGAACTAGGTAGGCAGTGCACCATTTTCTACGTCAGAATGTACCAAAGAGGTGTGCCCAAACAGGTATGCCCAAACAGGTC
Organism: Symbiodinium sp. clade C Y103; assembly: GCA_003297045.1. Lineage (NCBI taxonomy): Eukaryota > Dinophyceae > Suessiales > Symbiodiniaceae > Cladocopium > Cladocopium sp. clade C. The sequence goes on along the minus strand of BGPT01002181.1, from coordinate 66,759 downwards.
CGGACCTACATAATTCTGTATCACGAACAACCAGGCACTACCCATTTACCCAAGTTGAGGGTACAAGCCCTTGGAAGACCAGCAATTTGTCCGTGAAATTTGGTGAAGCAAACCCCTGCCCAGCAGATGGAGTGGCACTGAGTGTGGCGATCCCACTGGGAAGCCTTCAAGCCCCGCCATGCCGATGAAAAAGCACGGAGACCCAGAGGATGGTCATGGAGCAGCCCTGGGGATGTGGCGTGAGAAGCATCACGTTTTGGCCGTTGAATAGGTATATTATGGTATATCATGTGAATATAGTGTATATATATATATATTTATTTATTTATTTATATATATATATATAATACAAAGTTAAAGTTGAAAGAGGAAATGTGATTGAAACCGTGCTGTATACTGCATCCATGATGGGAATGTAATACAACTGTTTTGCAAATGTAATATGGTCCCATTTTTCATCCTGACCCCTCCTCGAGAAGGATAACAACAACCTGAAACCCGGCTGGCTTTTGTTTCAGACCATCGTTTTCTATCACCATTGTGGACATTTTCTAGCCACTTGACTGACATAAGGGGGGGTTCTAATATGAAGGTACCCAAAAAAGGACGGCTCATATTGTAAAATCCTGTTGAAATTGATGATTGGGGGTACCCCCATTTTAGGACACCTCCACATATTGCGATGCATTGAAATCAGCAGCGTCAGCACAACAGGACTACAATCTGGTCCCATCGCATGTTGGAGCCATATCCAACGAACTGACGATATGCTGGATTATGACCTTATACTCAGAGATTGGCCTGCCTAAGAAGATAAGTCAATGCAAATACATGCAAATATATAATATGAATACATCTAATATATTATGATATATTGTTATATGATGTTATATGATATATTGTTATATTATATATTGTTATATGATATATTGTTATATGATATATTGTTATATGATATATTGTTATATGATATATTGTTATGATATAGCAATTACTTATTACTTTTGAGAGAAGGATATCTCGCAATCGATATCAAATATGTATAGATATGCCAGATATGTGCCCGGTCAAAACTTTGATAAGTTCTTATTGGGCCATTATGGGACGGATGACCATATTATTGATCCCATGTTGACCATGGCACGTACATTGCTGGACATGGGATATTTTTACATTATTTTTACGAGATATTTTTGCAATATCATACACCCATTAAACACCATTAAACCAGATTAAACCCATTTCTGTGGGTTAACACCATAATTTTTCCTTCATATGTGTCAGCCAAAACGCAGCGTGTTGATTCTAACCATGGTTCGCCACAGCTGACAGGTTTCGGATGACGAATACCGAGCTGAAGCTCAAGAGAGAACGTGCCTTGCCGACACGGGGGCATAGGAATGGGAGGGAACACATGGAAAACACGTCAGTTTTGGTTGGTGGTTACCCTCCAGCAAACTAACATAGATAATATGTTTTTAAATCATTTAGGGAATGGAATTTCCATAGCCATATTAGTTTACTGGAGCGTAGTTGATTGCGGAGAAGGCTTTGATTAGAATTACTAGTTCTGATGTGATTGTTTTTCTTCATGAGATTATAATCCTGGCTGACTAGTCTTGCAAAAAGGGTTGAAACCACCAATCAGTGCAGAATTGGTTGTGCAAACTATCAAAAATGGATGATGCTAGAAACAACAAGAATGGAGATGGAATCTCAAAAAATTGGAACCACATTACCTCTAGATAGCTCATAATTATTCACTGAGCCTTCAAAGCATGTTTTTTTCCCTTATTGCCATATCAAGACCATGCGATCCCGCGGAAAATCGTATTCGTAATAGCATCTGTCGTGTAACTACGGGTGATTATCCTTTGCACAGTTTCATGATTCTTAAGATTTGGAGGATCTCAGGTTTTCGCCAAAAGTTCTCCAATGACATGTAATAATGACGATCCCCATGTTTTCAGGCCCCATGGGTACCCCAATTTTGACCCTCACCCATATCTAAGTGCGCAAAACAGTCACTGGTCTCCTGCTGGAAGGGAGGGAAAAAAAATCCATTACATGTTTAGCCTTAGCGGAGTTTGAAAGCACCGTGAAATGAAAGTATATAACTTGACAATATAGCACATCATAGCACATCTAATTTCTAGATTTATACCAACAAAAGCTTGGGTATTTTGAATGCCATCTACATGAAGACGATAGCACTGGATTTCGACTGGGACTCCACCAGGGATGATGGAAGCCTTCCGAGCTGGCAAGAGCGCCTTGGAGGTCTCTTTGGATGTTTTGGATCCATGGGATCCCGCAATTTCAGTGGCGGTTTCAATATAATTTGATGGGAAAAGGATGATTAACCGCCCTATTTTCAAACACACCCCAAATCTGTCAGAATCAGATGTTCATGTTTGTTGCTTATTTTATATTCAGAATATCCCGACAATACATTCTATGAACCCGTAGTTGTCGCAAATGGTGTAAGCGTCACCGAAGTTGCAGTGGGATACAAACGAGTATGACATAGTCTGACCAGGATTGGATAGATTCATAGCTGGTGAGAAACCCCCCATGGGAGTCCAAAATCCCACAGGACTTGCGTTTGCCCTACTTCTTGGCCTACGGTTCTGCGATGGCCGCGCTGAGGGAGGGTCAGTTTCAGCCGTACCTCGGTTGGATGGCAGGAAGAATTGGGGAGAGGAGACGGGTCAACTCCCTGGATGCCCCAAAAATTCGATCCTTTCTGATTCCAACGAGAATGTCTGAAATCAGGTTCTCAGGGTCCTAAGTTTTAAGCCCTATACCACTAGTGGAGCTGAGCAACCATCGGGCTGAGGTACGAGGATGACATCCACGTGGGCATTTACGCCTGGGATTTGGCTTCGCTGCAGCGACAATGCACCGAGTGTCCCTTGGCAAGTGCCTGCGTTTCAGCCTGAAAACGCCATGGGTTTAATGGATGATTCCTGGATTACCAATTTGATGAATCACTATTAATCCAATAGACATAGTCTTAAAAAATATACCGTATACCGTATACCGTATAACTTCTACATCGCCGTTGCACATCTTCCAAGGTTTATCCGACCAAGTACCATTTTTTGTTGCTTGTAATGTGAATGTTTCAACAATCCAACTTTGGATGTTCCGCAAGGTTGTCGCTATTTGTATTGATATGGGTCATTCCCAACCTCGACTCATCCAACGCCCCTGATCGTCCAATAAGTTCGCATAGTCTCTGGATCAAGACCCCTGGAATTTGCTGGAATGTTCCGAGGCACGGCCAAGGAGCGCGATAACCTGCTGAAGAACACCTTCGACAGGTGCCAGTAGCGATTGGAAACCGGGCAGAGGTCCAAAAAGGACTGATCCAGTTGGGAAGAAATGGATAACAAGATGGTTCTCTTTTAATGATGAGGATTTAGTACAACGGAAAGAAATGGCTGAAAGCAGAAGTAAAGTAAATAGTATGAGCTCTGGTTGAGATCCCAAGTTTAATGCTGAACATGTATGAAAATGGACCCCAAAAGGATAATCAATTTTCCCTCCTACCACACCGGATGTTTGGGTTGGGTTTTCCAGAGAACCATTCTGGGCGGAAGTCTCAACTTTAAATCTGTGGCCAGACTGCCAACCAGACTCTAAAAGCCACAGGAACAAGTCATCAGTTCCATGGATCATGACCTGGATTTCATTGATTTTCCGGATATCTTCTTTGTGGGTTCCTTGCAGTAAGTTCGAATCCCAAAAGGCCTCCTGGAGAAACAGCTTTTGAAACCAATTGTGGTTGATTTATGTGATTCCATTCATTGAAAACATATGGCTTCAACATCGGATACCCCAGAAAAAAGTATGAGTCAGTTCACCCTGGACTGGTACCCTTTTGATCACCGCAAAATATTGCTGGAAAATTCAGGTGTTCATCCCCCCTCCCAATATCTCCAACTATGGTGAATGTTTTTTTTTCATGATTTTCATCCATCCCCATTGCTTCTGACCTTCTCAGTGCCAAAAGGTTTGGCTTTGAACCTGTTCAAGAGATCGTGGAGAATGCCGTGCAGGTTGGGGGAAAAAATTGGGGTAGTCATTCGACCGAAGGGTCGGCGATTCCGATCATGGACTCCAATGTCAAGGTACTGCGATGTTTGTGTTCAAACAAAATGATCAAGATACCGATGAAATGCAAGATACATTTTACAACAACAAAATTATCGTAGTGTTTACATGCGAAGGACTGACTCTGGTTCGCAATTTCACCATGGTTCATAGAGATTTTCATTCTTTCTGGATGATGAATCAAATTCAGCGGTTGTACCCTTTGATAGTGCAGGTCTAATCTGGCAATTCATGTCTTCCCATTGAATGAATATATGATATGATATGATATGATATGATATGATATGATATGATAGGATATGATATGATACATTAATATATATATATATATAAATGATATAATATATATATATATATGATATATATTATAGATGAATGTCCGAGTAGGCGTGGTACTAATATGTACACTCTTCCAACCTGGCCAAGGAATAACCAGACAGCAGAATGGTTTGTTTGAACGCCGAAATTTGATGAAATTTGATGGTCTATCAATTTGATGATGCTCTATCATAATTTTCACTGTTGAACATTGAAATTGTGGGGCGTATATCATACGGTAAGTATATTTATGTGTTTGTAATATCCATGTACATTTTCGGGTCTTGTCAGACACACTCAAATGAAAGAGGCTAGATTACCCGCAGGCAGCAGCTGGGCAAGAGGCCAAGCAGAACCAGGCTGGAGGGGTAAAAATGTGGTTTCTGAAAGCCCGAAAGCCCCGAATCCAAGGTGGCTTGGCTAAACATTTAGAGGACAATTTGCAAAATTCCATGGACTGGTTTCAAGATTGTCCCAATTAAGGTGGCAACTTTTGGGGTATACCTTGTTTCAAGACGCACCCATATCCTAAAATGAAAACTGAATAAGATAGACGAGGACACATCTGGACAAAAATACCATGGGGTAATCATACACGGATGGCTGGAATAGAGTGGGTGCAGTCAGAAAATCTGCTACATGAATGGTTATTTTCCATTGCCAGGCTACAGTGCCAGAGGTTACCGCTACTGGTTTGGCTCCAGAGCCTAAAATAGCTTGAAAATAAGTGGATCGGTTCGAGAGTGTAATCCAATTCTGCTTGATACCATACCTTGTCACTTGGGGTTTGGATTTTTTTTGCAAAGGTCCTAGTTCATGATGGATCCAGCGCCATCCCATCCAACCAGGGATCCTGGACATCCATGTCATGGTTTTTGCCAAAGGGTAAGATCAGTGCTATAGAAATGTGTCAATGGGTCAACGGAAAATCTCCGAAGTGGATGGTTTCATACTCAAAGCATCCAAAAGCCATGAGAATCTTGTGGCTTGATACCCCAGTTGACTTGACATTCTCCTTGACCCCCAGGCAGACCTATCCGGTTAGACACTGTCCGCAGGCTGTGCTGGTTTGCCCGCGCTACTACATCGCAGAGGTGCTGAGGGTAAAAATATGCAAAAATATGAATTTTGGATAAATTTGGAAAAAATGGTATATCTAGCAGGACATGACTTTTGAAAGGATAGAACAGACTAAGAATTTTGGAGGAAGAAACCATCAGCATTATGAGTGGTAAATAATGGTAAATATATTTCATGATGTTCTTACTTATGTGGATGATATTCACCTCATAATGCTCATTTGTGATGTTCGCACGTTCCTTTTGGGCACTTTTCATGTTCATGCAGGATGTGAAACAATCAAACAGATGTTGCAAATTTCTCATGGCATGGGGATAGACTCTTGAACCAAGCCATCCATGAATCCCATCCCCAACCCCCATGCCATGGTGTCACCGCAGGGATGGTCTGATGAGATGGCCTTTCCCATCCTCTACAAATTTACGCATCGCGATAGCTTCGTGCGCTTCGACGTCATGGCCCCTTCGCCGATAGCGGAACCGTGCGGCGGAAAGATCCAGGGCTGATGAGTTTTCCAGCCCCTGGAGAGTTTGGTAGGGTCAGTTTGCATGGTATGAGCTGCACAGAGGGTCCGCTTTCACACTGATTCCAGGTGGCAATTGGAAGCCACTAGTCGGATATTGTATCCACAAGATTCCATACCAACCCAATCAACCTAAGATGTGTCGAAAATGTTCGACACTTAGAAACACCCTCAAATCTTTGAGCATCTCTACTTCATGCATGTCGGAGAAGTTCCCCACTCAATAGCCACACCGTATTTTTGACGTATTTAACCCAATACGTCAATACCATGAACTTATATCCTTGAATCCTTGAGATTCCTTGAGTTATTTTATCAGATTTTGCCTGGCGTTTTCGATTTTGTCACCAGCAGAGGTGGGCATGGGTGGGAGGCAGATTGAAACCACCAGTCAAGGTTTTCGCTATGCAATTTGGTCAGCTCTGGGATTTCGCTGACGGTGGTGCCGAAACATCTTCAGGCACTGGGCTGACCGACTGCCACGGGCTGCCCCGTGTTTCTTCTGTAAGGAACCCGGAAAAGCCAAGGGGCATAACGAATCAAAAGCGGAGAGGTTTCATGATTATTCCTGGAATTTAGATGAATTTCGTAATTTTGATACAATCCAAAGAAATTTGTATAACAAATATGAATAGTATTCAAAAACCATCTTCCAACTACATTTTCTGGAGTGTTCATGTTTGGGGTAAACACATCTTGGTGGTATGCAAATTATGAACTCCCATAGCGGGATAGCTGGGGCCTGTGAAGACCATGAGTCGGGGGGAGCGACCTCCCATGTTACTATATAGTTTACCCGCCAGTGAAATCATCTGAGCATATCTGAACATCTCCATAAAACACATTTTTAAAAAATATATAGAAATATCATATATCCACGAATTCCTGGTATATCTTGGTATATGAACTTCCCTGTGTACATCCACGAACTTCCCTTTGGTACATGAACTCCCAGGGTGGAATCAGCCCAAAAGAATGTGGATAATTGTTTGTATCCAATTATATGAAGTAATGATACTCATTTTGGAATAATGATAGCGATGGTAAGATTTGTGGTATAGAACCGCAGAAATTTGGCCATTTGGGATAATAATGATTGATAGTTACGGCAATAATGATAATACTTCCGTGGTTGTGCAGATAATTACAGTCATTTTGGCCAGGAGCATTCCATTTCATGGAAATGAGCTAAAACCTGTGTGAATTTTATGACGATGAACGGTGGATGTGGTGCACAAACCTGCAACGATGGGGCCCTCCTATTTGTAAATGGGGATCCGGATGTGCAATTCGAATATAGTCGAAGTCAACCTCACTTGTAGCGGCTATTGTAGGTATAGCTATAACCCCATAGTAACATGGATACATGCAGGGAGCCTTTTCAATGGCCCTGGCTCAGGCTGGAGATATAGCTCCTTGCCTTGGTGACCACTATTGGGAGGATGAAAACAGCACAAGGACTTGGCAGGTGATCCTATTTGATACCTTATATACTCCAGGATGGAGGATGGAGGCGGTTTCCTAAAATAGGGGTACCCCCAAATCATCCATTTTGATAGGAATTTCCATTATAAACCATCCATTTTGGGGTACCCTATTTTAGGAAACCCCCATATATATATATATATATATTATACATATCATATAACAAATAATGTGATTGATTTGCTATGTTTGCTCCTACTCATCGTATTTTGACCTAGATATTTGATAGTCTCAACCCCGGATTAACAACACCCTAAGATGTTTCATGGGGGCGTACCACTTTAACACCAGCTCATCATATTATCACTATTTGGGGAACCCCCAAATAAACAGTCAGGGTTTATTGATGTTAACATTATTCAGTGAGAGTCTTGGACATGGCCCAAAAAGTATTGACCCCAAAAAATGGATGTTTCCATTGAATACCAGAAATGACCTATGCAATGTGGCGAGGAACCCCACCTTCTAGCTAAAGACATGTGTGTCTCATCAGCAGTGATGATGTGATCGAATGTTTCTTGTGGGCTTTATAATTCTATGATACCAGATAACATGTCGTATTTCTGCTGTATGAATATCAATTGATAACATGCAAGGTATGAATCACTCTGGCTCCGATCCCCTTTTTGGTTAGGGGTTGCTTTGTAGCCGCTTGCTCTTACCATGAAGCACGGCTTTGTTTCACACCAAGAACAGGATGTATCTTTTTGCAACTCCACAGGTTGTTGCAAATTTTTATTGTATGATTGTAGGAGTTTTTCCAAGTCGATGCATATACGTTGTATACATATATAATTGTATATACACAAGCACATACAATAGGCATGTATCTATCTATATATATATATATACATATATACATACATTATATATTGCTCAGTAGTGTGGTTCTATCTCTTGTTGTATCATGTTGTATCCCGTCACCCAGACTCCGCCAATCAGGTCCCTTCTCCCCTCAGCTGGTGGAGTTTGACAAGATCATGACCTACACAATGCCGGCGCAACCGTTGGAAGAACACTATGGGCCGGGCAGCCCGGGGTGGGACGTATCCTTCATTGGTTGGTAAGTGTAGGGAGACTGATTCAGCCAATATATCATAATATATCCAAATGTTGGCTTTTAGGTTCTGGAATTTAGCCATCAGATATGGGGATGAGTCAAAAACCTATGAGGGCCGTATGTAAGGGGATGAACATCCATGAATCCTATCCATTTGATGTGAACGGAAGGGTACCAGGATTTTGACCCATACCATCCCATACCTATACTTGCTTTAACCGCTAAGAATGCGGATGATTGGTACCCAACCACGACCTTAACCATTGTTTACAGCGGCTTTACGCATCAAAAAGATAGTGGTATAATTGATAAATGCTGGCTCATTGGTGATTGTCGTGGGTTATAGACCTACCTAGTTGGAAACAAATATAACCCACTACAGTAGATATCGATACCTATGCACCAAGAGAGGTGTACTTTGCCATGGCTCAATTTTATACATATACACCCCCTAAAAAGTATGATGAAATAAAGAGTTGGACCATATCCAGTAGTAGAATTTTATTTGGGACCCCTTTTTTCAGGATCCACAGGAAATGCTGGGGGTGTAGATCTAGATTAAAGCATCATCACACTCGCGTATATATAGCTCATCACCATCCAATGTCATTTTGGTAGGCATAAACATGTTTGAGGGAAAATGATAGAGAAAGTAAGTTCTTCTGGATGTAAAAGCATGGTTTCTTGTAGAATCAATCCGCAAGAATCCATTGAGTCCATTGGAATGGCTTTTGTTCGAGATGGCTCCAGATGTTATTTTTGGTCGACCCAATACCCCTTTGCGGATACAGATGCACCTCAAGTCACTGTTGTATTGTGTTTTGCCTGGGGTCTATTTTTTTCCGACTGTTATCAGACCAATACTCGAAACTTCCGATTGGTTTGCTTGGATACAGTTGGCACCACTCCTCCATCACAAGTTTCAGTCCGGCCCATGTCGAGGCCGGAGTGGTACGTCCCCAAGGTCTACAATTACGTCCAAAGCTTGACGCGTTGCAAGAACCGATGTCAGGTTCTGAGGCGTGCGGGAAAGGGGGTTTACTGAGTTGGTTGAAACGGGTTTGGGGATAACGATGATCAAGTAGCAAATGTTGGGCGTTTTCACCTATATAAATGTCCTAATCAATTCTGAAGACTTGATCATCTCATCATAGCTATGTGGAGCTGGCAGCCCCTAGGCCAAGGGCGACCTGGTTGTCTCTATAGCTTGGCTTGGCCCCAGCTTTTTGCCGTCAAAAACCTTTTTCGGATATTTCCGATTTCATCCTCATGGTTGCTGACAACCCCCAAATCCCAAGTGTTCGCTACTGAAACTTTGACATGGACCTTGATTTGCCGGTCAAATCCTCCCTTTTTGCTGGTTCAAAATCCTCATGTTCGTTGCGGAAATCCACCATTTTTGCTGGTGAAAGCCTCAGGTGTGGTGAAGAAATCACAATTTTAATTTGACCAAACTGTCCTCAGTTCAGCGGGCTTAAACCATGCAGAACCCCCCAATTTTGGATGGTTAACCTCGGTTAACCCCATGAAATCGAATGATTTCACGCTTGGCCCAGGGTTTTGCCCTTCGATCCACGCATGCGGCGCTTTGCGGAGCTGCCAGCGGCACTGTCCTGGGAGGAGTTCCGGTAACCTGGTAAAATTCGGGAATCCCATATTATGTTTGTAAAGCAATAATAAAGCACCTATAGATGGTTTATACATGTTAATACCACTTAGCTATAAAAAAAAATGTAAATTTGGGGAGGGTGAATCCTTTTGCTTTACCAAGATTTTTTCTATCATCATCTATGATTATCTTGGTATATCCCCAGTTGCGCATGTGGCTGTGTCTGAAACTGGTGTACACCCCCAAGAAACACATGTCACATCGGAATCATGGCCCATGGCTATATAAATGGTGTATAAATCATTATAAATCCATAGATATCCAATGATATCCATTGATTTTGGAGCATTTAAGTGTATAAATCCCCATAGATATCTATATATATATATATAGATTTTGAGGAAAAAAACCATCGGCGAAAACAGCGCCATGTGGAGCCACCTCTGTGCGTCTGACGACGGACTGAGGCCCTTGATGCGACAGTACCGGATGCAATACGCCAAGTCCATGGCCGTGCGGATGCCCAGTGCCATAACGACCTCACTGTTCTACACTGGAAGGATGCTTAGGATTGTGGGAATTTATCATGAATTATCCCAATATATCCGAACTGTTCAGCTTAATGAATTATGATAATTTACCCAGATTGATGCTAAGGATAGCTATCAAATAGAGTTACAATTGAAGTAGCTATAGCATGTTATAGCCATTCACTGTATAGCCACGATACAATAGTCATCAATAGTCAACATCAGTACTAGCGAATATCAGCACATCAGCATTTATGCAGCCATATTATACTGGTCTATGTACTGGTTATATATTGGCTACAGCTAGTTTATGCCAGCAAGAGTTTTAACTGGCTCTAGCTGGTTTATGTTGGCAAGAGGAATTTAAGTATAGTTGCAATAATGTGATAAATAGCCATGATAGCATGCAACCATGATAACCATGTAATTTCATTCCGATGTAATCCTCATAACCATAGAGGATCTAAACTATGATTGTAAACTATATACAGTATATATATATATATACTGTGTATATAACATTGTACAAGCCTCTTAATCAGTAGTGGCCAATACAACCCACTTAAATTATAAGTGGGCTCTGCTAGTTAACCACGAATTTCCAGGATCATCCAAGTATGGATTGCTACGCAACCAGCAGAAAGTTGACTGCATTAAAAGAAATAGAAAGAAATCGTAGGAAATCAAGTAGCGAAAGCGGACTGAACCTGAAGTAAAACGTGGGTATTGAATCATCAACAAGAATCGAGGATCACGGGTGAGATTTTAAACAAGCACAAATAGAACTGTAGGGATGGGTCAAAACTAGGCAACGCCAAAACTGGGTGAGGTGAACTTCCGGACATTTCAGGCAGCAGAGTGAAATGACTCACTCATACCCAAAAAACTGCTAGCAATCAGTTTCCACACAGTACTTACTAAAATCCAAATCTGGTTTTGGCTTGAAAGAAATAAAGGGCACCCCAGTTGGTTCAAGAAAATGGTATTGATTCTTATCAAATTATATTTGTTGCTCATCATGTGGGTCGGATGTGGGTTTGCCGAAGCTCTTCATGGCTATGGAAGATCAGCAGTTTTTAAGAGGTAAATCAACTATCAATGGCCATTTTCCATAGTTATGTTAGTTTACCAGAGGGCATCCTTGTTGCTCATGGATTCAATGTGGGGAGGTGGTTTTGCGACCTTCGCTCTGAGGACTCAGAATATGAGTTCCCGGAGAAGAAGTTGGATCTGTACAAGTTGGAATCGAAACCCATCGTGCTATTCCAAGCAGCCAACATGTGCCACTCAGCTGAAACTGAGACTGGTTTGATTAGCAATACATGAGGTTTTTCCATGTTTTTCCTGAATTATGATTGTGGTTTCAATATTTTTCAATGTTTTCTGCTGATTTGGAGGCAACGCGTGTGCTGATTTGTGTTGGGTTTCTGTGAGAATGCCATCTTCAGGGAGCTGCGTTTGGGTGCACAAATCATCCTTCTTAGTAAGGGGGTCGTAACCTGTGCATGGCATTGCATAAGTGGGGATATCCCGATATCCTAGTTGCACCGAAAAGTCACCCTCGATTGCCAGTGCGCAGTACTGTGAGGCAAAGACGAGGGCAATGCTACCTGGAAGCAAGTCCTTTGTTGTTGAGAACTTATGAGGCCCCGAACAAATATGTCCTAGCTGGCTGGCAATTTTGCACATCAAAAGATGGGATATTCCAGGCTCGAATCTCCGTACGAAAGATGACAATGAATGCGACTGCAGTGTTGAAGATTACAAACTGCCCACAGTGCGAAGGGCCATTTGTTCAAATACATGTGGATACATGTGGTCTTTTCAAGCCTGCACAAGAAAGCAAAACTCTTATGTCGTTTTGATTGATGTAGGAACCTTCGCCAAAGAATGAACCGATGAGGACTTCCAAGTTGTTAAAAACTGAAATTGATTGATTTGACTGACTTTTACATGTACCTACTGTCATGTAGGCTGCCAGATCTTCCCCCTTGGGTTTGTCGGTTTACACCCTGACATCACAGCTGCAGTTTTCTATGGACACACTGGATCTTGTGGCTGGGAGCAGATCTCAACTACCCATCGCTGTTGGTTGTGGACTCGTCAATTATGCCCGGCACTTTGTTGTCCACAGTTGATGTTGGTGGTTTTTTATTGATGAAACAAACAACCCTACTGTGGTTGGAAGAAATCCTGCACCACCTTGGATGGTTGAAACCCTATGAATATTGGGATAAACCACCTATCAACTGGTGCAGGATTTCTTCCATCCACAGTATGTTGTCAATTTGTCCCATGGGCTTTCACCTTTCTACCCCCACGATTCTTGTAAAGTCCAGCTCCTTCGTCAAAAGGTCCGGCTGAAGGATGGGAAAGCCAGCGCGGCCCTTGGAAAGTACGAAGAGGGCCTCTACATCGTGGATAAGTGTCGCGAGGTGTGCATGGTTTGAGGTTTTTTAGGAGGGCTGATGGCGGAAGGTCCAACAAAATGGAGCCTAACCCATCAAATTTAACCAGCGAGAGTATGCAAGGATCCGGAAATAATGGGTACATAATTACTGTATATTACTGTATATTACTGTATATACATGTAATATGTACACGTTATAACATGAATAACGACTGAACTGGTTAGTGGTTTCAACTATTTTCTGGTCTACGGTCTAAGCCTAAAGATGACATGATGATCCCAACTGACTGTCATGTCTTAGGGATGGTATCTTGTGGTTTTCAGTTTAAAGTTTGACTCATACTCATTACCTACATGTCAAGCTCACATCAAATGAATCCAAATCCCTCGTTATTGAAAGATACTGTAACAGATATATTATACAGTATATATGATATTATGATATAATATATATATATATACAGTGCTATGATTTGTAGGTCCTAAACATGAACCTTCATGGGTCTTTCATCCCAGTTGTACCTCCGCTTTCCGCCGCCACGCCGCCGCCTCGCCGGCGGCTTTCGCATCGCCAGGTGTTGTTGACCTGGCGATTGATTTTTCGACAGATCCACGATGAGAAAGCGGAGAAGGATCGAAAAGACCGAGGTCCCGGCCATGGGTAACGAATGGTTTCACGATGGTGAAAAAGTCCTGGTGAAAGATGACTGTTGGGAAAATACTATGGAATTTTGGGGTACCGACTATGGCAATTCTCCAAACGGCAACATTCTACTGGCAGCCCAACAAAGGATAGTATGAGACCACGCCAAGCGCAGAATCATTCTGTTGAGTTGAAATAGATTGCGACTGAATGCCTGGCAAGGAAAACTATGGCAATTTTGGAGAATATCATCTTGATGATGGGGTACCAACCATGACTGCCCTATGGCAATTTGTTACATAGCATTTGAATATCACCATTTGGTATATCATCGAACTAAATGGACCGTTTTCACTAGCGATGTTAAATTACCAAAGGATGCAGTCCACTTAAACGCATAGTATAAATGATCCCAGATCGTATACTCCAAAACTAAATCGAACAGGATTTCTAGTTTTACAGTTATAAGTTATACTAGTTACTTACACAGTATAGTTTGTGAAAACAAACACGCAGTTCTTTTCTAGGTGCGTTCTGAGACGGTCCAAAGTTTCGCAACATCGATGGTTTTCTCCCAGGGGAGGCTCACAATCTTATCTCCAAGACAAAAAGCTTGATTGATTCGATCTCCACTTTTTCTTGGTCAAAATCGGCATTTGCGGTTCATTTTGCCATTTGATGTTTCTTGGTCAAAAATGCCCAAAAAAACATTTCACGAATCCAACTTCTTGTTGGTCGGAATCCAAAAAGAAATCCCACAAAATCCCCAAAGATGTTGTTTTTTTGGTGTTTAAAATCCAGAAAAATCCCTAAAGATACCCTTGAAGTAGCCAAAACTCCCCAATGTTTTTTTGAGGTCTGAAGGTGGCCGACCTCTTGGAACCGGACATGCCTCGCAACTTGGATCAAGCACCACCTTGGAGTTGAAACCCTATAGATAATGGGATAAACTATGAAAGACGATACAATTGGATTATAAGGGGATAAACCACCTATCAACTGGTGCAGGATTTCGCAACCATCCGTAGTTCCCATTTTTTATAATGGATCCATGAAATCTACATCTCTTCACGTTGCAGTACAAAATGATACAAAATGGATATCATGGGGAATCATGGGAATATCATGGCATAGTGCTGCACATCTACAATGGGATGACCACAAAATCAATAGCAAGTGGCTAGCGACTCCGGATGGATGGATGGATGGATGGATGGATGGATGGTTGGAAGCACTCATATACTGCACTCTGATATAAGTTGGTTTTGTCATTTTGTGCTGGCGCGCTGATTACCGTCCCACAAAAACAATATTTTAGCGTTACGCCTTCATGTCAAGTCAAGGATGGGGTGGGGTGGGGCAATAACGTCCATGTTCACATGCTACGCTGAAGACGTCTTACGTCAGGGATGGGGTGAGATGGGGCAATAACGTCCACAACTTGCCGCTCGCCACTGCCAAGGCCTAGCCTCCCCCTGAAAGTTTGACTCGCATTGAGAAAACAAATGCTATGAAACAAGTTGACTCTTCCGCCCAATGCAGGTAGGAGAACAATACCGCCGATTCGCTTGCCAAAACTGGAACTCTTGTCTCGGCTATGACGAAAAATTAATTCATTTAGCGTGCAGTCACTTCGAAGCCAAAACCCTCTAAGTGAATCCGCATCGTTTTCAAGCACAAAATACTGTAAGGGTTGCAAACGTCACTGGTCCAAGCACCTTTTTTTGATGCCAAAACGACTTCAAAAATGTCAGAAATACTACGGTGATAAGATTTTTTTTCGAAATCACGGGCCGGTAAACAGCGCGACGGGATGTTTGTCTAAGAATGTCTAAGATTGTCTTCCATTTCGTAAAAAAGAACGGTCCCTCAAAATGATTCAAAATGAAATTATATAGATCTTCCGGAAGAAACCTTTTAAAAATTCAACAAAATACAATTCTGCACGCGTTTTCCTCAAACGCAACCCCCAAAGAGGATAGAAAAATGTATAGAAAAGGTTCAAATTATCATTAATTATGTTTTTCCAAATTCTATCTATATGGAGGTTTATTCAAAAAAAAACAGCCAAAAAACAGCCCTGGTGTTGAGGCGAGTTCCGCAGCGACGAAGACGAGGAACGCGCCTTGCGTTTGGCGTTGCAGCTGAACGCCGCGCAGGCGGCATTGCAGCGCCACGGCAGGGTCCAAAAAAACGCGGGGGTACCGGTGGGGAGGGGGTGAGGCTGAAGAACATTGGAAAAAATGTGCAAATGTGGATTTAAGGTGATTTACCAATCTAGAATACAACAATTGGCATTGAACCATCTATGTAAAATTCAAACATCATGGGAATAGAAGCCACAATTCGCTGGTTGGTCATTTCAACAATATTTGGTTGGTGGTTGACTGGTAGATTTTAACCAAGAAATATGGGTTTAAACATGTTTAAGCGGATTCAGCATGATTTAACCGTCTAAAATGGGCATACAAGAGGGATATAAACAATATGAACCCTTTGGTTGGTGGTTTTAAACATGTATTACTACTGTAGAACATTTTTTAGGGGGGTGGAACCACCAGCCAGCAACCTACTTGCATCATGCGTGGGTAAGGTTATAAACTAGGATGAACCGCCAAGTGGGTTGGCGGGGATCAAGCAAAACCCTCGAAGTTGTTGGCTTGTTGGCTTTGCGGCGTTCAATTTCAATAGGGGTTGGCACACCAACTTTTTCTTGGCAAATATGGTCGAATGGAGCCACTGGTTCTTAAATAGTAAAATGATCTGAAGACTCGACAGACTTTCTTCTTTGCGATAATTTCCAGCAATCAAACATGGTTTGCTGGAAAAGCCACCAGTTGTGGATGGATTTTCCCATTCAAACCTGCATTTATATATAGCCATCCCCATCCCCATCCCCATCCCCATCCCCACCCCCATCCCCATCCCCATCCCCACCCATCCCCACCTGCGAATCCGCTGCCCAAGGTGCCAACAATGGGACGCGGTGGAGCTTCACACCACAGCAGCCCTGCAACTGGAGCCTCAAAATCGGCCGCTTGGATCGGTTTCGGGCGGTTGGGGAAGGGGGGAAGATGGAGAAAAAATGTAATAAACAGGATCCAGAAACTCAGCAATTCCCAAACAACATGGCGAAAAAAGGGAGCGTTTTGCTATGAAAATTTGGACTTGAAAGCATCAAACAGGGGAACTGAATGGATGTTGAGACGAAGGGGTGACAGCTCGCAGATGTGGGTACGAAAGACGTCACAGATGGCTGGTATCTTTTGCTCTAAACATGTATGCAATTTTGGGAGGATCAGAGTATTGAGGCACCCAGATCTTCCCGGGATTGCCTCATTTGAAGTGGTATAGTGAAGGGAACCGATTGTTGAAAGAAGATCTACAAGACCACTGTTGTTGTTGGTCAATCCTTCATTTTGGGTGGTTGCATCATCTTTCTTGATGGTTGAAACCACATCACATTCCAAGCTTTTCAATGCTCAGATCCGCCACGTGAAGTGGTTGAGTCCTGCATGTCTAGTCGTCAATTCCCAAATCTTTAGATATGTTTAGCGCTTACAAAATCTTACAAATCCATACAAATCCATATGTGTCATGGTCAAAAGTTGAACAATTCTCTATATATACCCGCAGCACGTGCGCTACGCCCACCACGTACTTCACTACATACACTTTCATATGGTTTTTTCAATGTTTCTTTAGGGTTTGCTTAGGGTATCTTTAGGGTTTCTTTGGGGTTCATTAAGGGTTTCTTTAGGGTTAATTTAGGGTTTTCCTAGGGTTTTTGTGGGTTTAGTTTTTCTGTAGGGTTTATGTAAAAAGTGTTGAAAACAGCGATTGTGGATCCGTCCCTCACAAAGCGACGTGAGGGACATCAAGTTAAATCATGTCAACATAGTAGAAGGTCACAAAATACTGTAAAGGTCAGCAAAAACGAGGTTCCCGACAATCATCCCAAAAGACCCGGGCATAGCACAAGTGCTGGCCGTATATACATACATATAACATAATATTTCATCATACATCAGATAACATGTAAGTTGACCATGGCAGATATATATATATATATTATACATATATGGAGGATTGAGGTTCAAATCCTCATTTTTCTCAAACCATTTCTCACTGGGCCACTTAGGAAAGCGTTATACCGCCGCGGCCTCGCGCGTAATACTTCGGGAGATATGGAGGCGGGGAAAATCATCTGGGCGTTGCGGAAGCCAACTTGAAACTGCGAACCTACTCATATAATATCAGATATGACTATATACTGTACATAAATCTATGTATATATATACAGTCAGAAGTTACATTAGTTTTATATTTATATATGGATGATATTGATCATACTATATCACGAAGCTTATCTATGCGCATGATCCTATCCAATGCTATATACATACATACATACATACATACATACATACATACATACATACATACATACATACATACATACATACATAGTGGGTAATATGATCATCCCTATGACAAAACCAAGCCGAAGTATATATGGCATATATGGCGCTTGAACCATCAAGGATTGGGCAGTTTGCCCTGCTTTTTGAGATTTTTGAGACTATTGCTCGGGGGCTGACATTGATCATGGCGGTATGACTATATACTGTACTGTAACTAGTACAACGTGAATATAATGGTTCAAAAAAACACTGATGCTGGTTGTGAAACATGAAAAACCGGATTGGTCTAGAAAACATGCAGAACCTCACCTTTATCAAAAGTTCTCCACCGTGTTTAAACCGCTCGAATGGCTTAATAACGACCATTTCTCCAGTTTTGCCACCTATAAATGTCTCGCCGTGGCAGGGATCGAAAGCGGATTTCTGGGCCTTGCTGAAAGCCTCCCACTTTGACAGTAAGGACCCTGGGCCAAAGTGGCAGAAGATTGCAGAAGGGTAAGCTTTCTTTTGGGGGATGACTATATTGTAATATATTGTATGTTATAGTCCGGTCCCCTAATTTTCAATTTCTCAATATGAACCCCCAACATGAATGCGTAGATCCAATACTAAGCCTGGATTCCTACAGGAGTGCTTAATCATTGAGGGAAATTATGAACATATTACAACCCTGATGATTGCTATATAGTATACTAGACTGGAATGCAGTAGTATAAATTGGCATAATGAGATGCAATCCAGAATTGCAAACCATCACTTATCAGTTTATAAACCCCATATATGTTGATAAGATACATTAAGATACCCAGTTTCTCACTAAGTTATTTGTGACTTGACCCAACCCCATAATGACATGCCCATCAGTAGAGTGATTTCCAGGAAAATCTGCCGGAAAGCCAGGTTTCGTGCATGCCTTTACCACCAAATATTGGGCTAAAACCTGTAGGTTTTCCCGCAAAACCCATTCTGGGAGCACAATTTTGGCCCATGATTTGATGTTGGCGATGGTTTTCCAAGGAAGCCATCAGTCAGCTGATGAAGATGATGCCCAAAGAGGACGTCCAGCGACAGCCCCTGGAAGAAGCACGGGGACGATTTGGAGGGAACCAAAGAAGCTGAGGATTGGGGGGAAGTGTCCCATTTTTTGGAAACTTTTCAGGTTGGTGTTTGATTTTGTATATTCAGATTGATGTAAATGTGATGGTTTATGTGGGGACAAAAAACATATGTTTCAAGGATTTTCAAGGTTTGTAAATCAGGTGTGTGAAGAATTACAGGGTATGATGGACTATCCAGATTCTTGTAAAGCCAGTCAGATTTGTGGCCCAGTGATCGATGTATAACTCCTTGCGACTTGTTGACACAACAACATCAGCTCTGGCCGAGGTTCAAACGCATGCAAAAGGAGGCGGAAAAGGAAGAAAAGATTGGCACCATGCTGAAGGATGCCAGTGGCGGTTTGCGTGAGTGGTTTTATGTACCTATTTGTTCCCAGCAGCAGTGACTGTGAATGTTGGTTAAATATTCGTTCCCAAAAGCTGGGTATATGTTGGTAAACGTTGGTTAACTCTCCGAAAAAGAGCTGTCCCTTGTCATTTCTTCCCTCCTGGCAGCGGAAAAACAGCTGCATTTGCCGCAGGAGATAGACGAAGACGAGCGCATTGGGCAGCAAGACGAAAGAGCCTTGCTGATGGCTTTCATCTCCCCAGTTCGCTTCGACAATGTTCCCATGTTTGTTTGTCACAAATCGCCTGTTTGTTTAAGCTGCTCCTTGTTTTGTTTGTTGATTCTTTTAATCTGTATATGTGTATATATTTATATATATATATATAGAGAGAGAGAGGGAGCATGCGACCTTCGTTTTTGCAGAATAAACGCCAGTTTTTGCAGCTGCACCACTTAGTTTTTGGTGGTGAAACCCCAATATTTGCTTATGAAAACAGAGGAAATCCACCTCTTTCGATCATGAAATTCCCATTGTTGCAGTAACTTAGCTGTCTCGTCACTCGCGTGCTGGCACTCAGCACTCGCGTGCCAGCACTCGCGTGCTCAGCACTCACTCCAATGCATTTTCTCCGGGTATGCANGCATCCCATTACCCTATTTGATTTTTACTTAGATTGCGGATGCTTTTATTGGCATTGAAAAAATGCATCAGAGTGATGCTCAGCTGGTTTCATGTTCCGAGCCATGGAGTTTCTCACTCGGGAGAGGTCTGAGGCTAGCTAAACGCATTTGTACTAAAAAGGATGGAAGCCAAGTCTCTGAAGGAAATTCCAGATTACNTGGAGTTTCTCACTCGGGAGAGGTCTGAGGCTAGCTAAACGCATTTGTACTAAAAAGGATGGAAGCCAAGTCTCTGAAGGAAATTCCAGATTACACCCGGAAACTGCCTAAATGCATTTTGGGGNCTAAACGCATTTGTACTAAAAAGGATGGAAGCCAAGTCTCTGAAGGAAATTCCAGATTACACCCGGAAACTGCCTAAATGCATTTTGGGGGGCTAGCAACTTGCATTTGACACCTTCCCAGCCAACTCTGCGACCAGACCCGGGGTGGATTAATTCTCCCCCGAACAATGAGTTTACAACCCCGATACTGTCCCCAATGCTCTTCCNCCTAAATGCATTTTGGGGGGCTAGCAAATTGCATCTGACACCTTCCCAGCCAACTCTGCGACCAGACCCGGGGTGGATTAATTCTCCCCCGAACAATGAGTTTACAACCCCGATACTGTCCNCGATACTGTCCCCCAATGCTCTTCCACCACTGTACGCTCAGCATTGCAAGTCAAGATAGGATGTGATTGTACTAAAAAGGATGGAAACCAAGTCTCTGAAGGAAATTCCAGATTACACCCGGATACTGTCTAAATGCATTTTGGGGGGCTAGCAAATTGCATCTGACACCTTCCCAGCCAACTCTGCGACCAGACCCGGGGTGGATTAATTCTCCCCCGAACAATGAT
>BGPT01002181.1:22996-44817 GCA_003297045.1 Symbiodinium sp. clade C Y103 | reverse complement strand
CGCCGCACAAAGATGCTTTTCTGGACCAGGTAAAAAAGCATTCATACAACAAGGTGTTTTCTGGCCCGTTGAGGTTTCAAACTTGAATGGATGCATTTTCCGAATCGAACTAAAAGCATTTACATACATGTCAATGCTCGAAACCCACTGCGTGACGAACTTGCGTGCTAGCACTCAGCGTTGCGCGTGCTGCGTGCTGNAAAAGCATTTACATACATGTCAATGCTCGAAACCCACTGCGTGACGAACTTGCGTGCTAGCACTCAGCGTTGCGCGTGCTGCGTGCTGAAGCTACTAAGGACAGAACTAGTCAAATCCTACCAGAAATATCTACTGTAGAAATAGTGGATAATGGAATTTGTTCTGCATCGTTTCGGGGTTTCGTACAGTTGACTCCTCACTTCTGGCGCTTTCCCGAGCCGAGCTCCGAGCAGGAGTCTCGCCTCGACAAACAGAGGCAGTCCCTGGCGGCCGCCGAGGCCTGGACGTAGTATGTCGTAGTAGTGTTATCATAGAAGGTGGCCATGGACTCCAAGAACCCCCAAATACAGAAAATGTTTGGAGCTGCAGGGTTTATTAGTATGGTTGCTATTTTTTTAAAATTCTTTTGGAGATACCTTAAAGCATAGTGTCAGTGGGAAAACTGATGATTGACCATCAGACAGACCCGAATAGGAAGATATACTAATGAGCCAAAAATCAAGTTTTTTGAGGGGTACGGACAGTTGGCAATGTTCAAACCATGTTTTAAGTCTTGTCATAGATGGGATTTCTGGCAGTAAAGAAAAGCACACAGCGTATCGCAGATTAGCCATGACCAGTGACACAACAAGGGGCCCCAAGCAGTTGTAACACCGGTTACACCTCATTTAACTGTGATTGAAGTGTAGGAAGGGTAGTTCTAACAGCCTTGATTTGCGTTTCTGGGCTTATCCCAAATGGGGGCGGCCCTCCACACTTGCAAAGTTATAATTCCCCAAGTCTACTGTCAGAAAATCGACGGGCTGGTGCTTCCAAAAGCCATAAAGAAAACCGCATCCCGTGATATCCCGTGACATTGCACCATGAGTTGGCTCTCAATTCTCCAAAGAGTATTCCTGGCAGTTGGGATCCCATATCTCATATTCTCCATGTTTATGTACCCAAGATCAAGATCTTATGAAACGACTCTAGGTTTCACACTCGAGGTGAATTCATCTCCTGGTAAAACATCCATTGCATCTCCAGGCAGCCGTGGCTGCGGCGGAGAAACGCACCTCGGCAGAGTCCAACGTTGCACACAGATCTCCACAGTTGATGAATTGATGGGGAAATTTCAAGCAACAAAGCTGGTATTGAATGGGAATTCAGAATGGTATAATTGGGCTGGTATGTTCTGGATGAATTCTAAGGACCAAACGACATTACTAGCACGATGATAAGGGGAATCATGAGGGAAAGGTCTTATTTTGGGTCGGCGAATGATGGCACGACTTGTCCAGATAATGGTAATAGTGATAATGATAGTCGGAATAGTAGTAATGATTATAGTCCCATCCGTCCCATCCCCGTTACATTAAACACCCCCTTTCTATGTCCAAAATATTTCTTTTCATCCCCCACATCCACCATGTTTTTTTTCTGGGGGTGTTCAATATTAGGGGGAAGGGATTTTATCCCCGTTCATTGATAATCAAATCCCATAATATGATTCTTCCACATTGTATCCCCATATTTTCCCATATTATCCCAGACATATGTATATATATATATATATGATATATATATATATATATATGCATATACATATTGAGATATGATATATTATATAACATGCATAAATCCATTATATAATGATAGTAATGAGTAAGTGCATCCCAATGATGACATGCACGTGGCTGTTGATTGTGAACCCCCAGGCTTGGAGACCATGGTGTCGGTGGAAGAAGTCCAGCGATGTGAGAAGGAAGCGCGAGCGTGGGAACCTCAAGGCTGATCATTCTGGGGATTTAGCCATCAATAGATGGGATTCAACAATCAGGGCCCCAGGTGTATGTGTATATATATATATATGTATCTACATAGACAGATAATGGTTATAACAATAGTATTGCGGTCATATTTGTATAGCTGCTACATTTGTGTTTCTGAAGCTCGGAGATCGGCACTGAAAGTAACTCAACCAGCCGTGTTCAGGACCTTGGGTCTGTAGATGCAGATCAGTCATACCCTCTGGAAACCAAAGCTTCTAATGATTTGGAATAGTGAATTTCCATTGCAAAGTTGAGTTACCAGAGGGTACTCAAGTCTCTGTGAAACGAATATATGCATATATATATATATACATAGAGGAAGTGTCAAAGTGAGCCACATGTTCCAGATCGTTGCCCTGCATATCATCCAGGTTCAGAATACTTGTCACCCATAAAACCCTGACAGCAGACATGAGCAGTGTGGCTACGAAGCAAGCACCAGCACACCTTTGGAAATGTCCCCACCTAACAGATTCCAACGGCGACCACCAGTCCTACCCACAGTTCCAAGGTATCGAGAAGCTCTGGTGTCCTTGCCTCAAATTTATCCTGCGCACTTCACGGGCAGATGTGGTGCTGTACCATCCAGTGCAGTTGGCCATGGATGATTTTTGGAACATGCCACGGAAAAACGAGGAGAAGATTCATGATTTCCTTCATAGTCTGGGAGATTCAAACCTGAGCTGGTCGGTGAAAATCAAGGGATTTAAGGCAACATCTAGGGGAAGTGGATGATTTTGCAAGCAAACATGTTTTTTCCCATGTGTTTCCTATAGATCTTCCCATCGATCTGGACACCAACCAATTCTTTGCCCCAAAATTTGGGGTACCATCTCCCGCGGACAAATTCCACCATTTTCAGACACACCCAACATCATATTGTTGGTTAGATATATCCCATAGAAAATCCCCATGAAATCCCATGAAATCCGGTTCAATCAATGTGTTCGGACACACCCAAGTTGGATAGAGTTGGTTAATATCTCCCATTCTTATCCCATTGGATCCCAATTATACATGATTTTCCCATTATCTCCACCAGGATATCCCCATTGAATCCCACTCAACCACGATTTTTTTGCATATTTTTGCCCATGAAATCCCCATGAAATCCTACCATTTTTCTTGGTGGCCGGGCTACCTGGACCACCCTTTCCTCACCTCGTCACCTTGGGAGGTCCGTGGATAAGGAAGCCAGGCAGCTGCGACTCGCGCTGGCCGAGGCGATCTGAAGGTACAGAGAATGTATTGCTAAGTGTGATATCACGATATGAAATGATATAAATAGATAAACACATAATAATATAAATGTATATATACATAACTATAAATACATAAATCATAATGATTATAATGATAATTGATAATAATCATGACAATAATAGTAATAATATATATACATACATACATACATACATACATACATACATACATACATACATACATACATACATACATACATACATACATACATACATACATACATATACATACATACATACATACATACATACATACATAGTATATATATATGCAGAATACTATGCACACCACATGAGAGTGGCGAGGTTACCATTTCATAAATTGAGGCCATTCAAGAACTGACGTCCATCAAATCACCTTGTTCTTAGCTTCAGTGAATCGATGGTATCCCGTTTAGATTTACACAATTTTGATTAACAAATGAACTCAGAAGTGTGGATTATGTATATAAGATGTATATGTATTTATTTGCTGCATCTTTATTGATCGTATCTATCTCTATGTACTCTGTATACATATATGTATATATACATCATTGTAATACCTATGTAAAACATCCCCAGCATAGCCGTTCTTCGCCACTGTGAAGCCGGAGGCCTTGTCCAGCGGCACGGACCTGTCCATGGCCAAGCGGGAACTCCAAGTGCTCCGCGATGCACAGGAAGCGGCCTCACAGCGGGTGCAGGCGCTGAGATTGTCCGGGAGATGGGTCATCTTAGGGAAAGATAGGGAAACTTTTGGGAATATCACTGCAAATAATGTTGGGAGATATTGGGATTTATGGCATTGTGTTATGTCGATTTTTGCGGGAGATGGCTCAATTCTTGGGAACATATTCGAAACTCTGCATGCGATTTCCAAGCTGATTTTGGATGGGATTTCAGAGTGATTCTGGTGATGCTGCAGCAAACTCTCGAGACCCATGAGATCCCATAAGAGTTTTGGGTACCAAAAATTGACCCAAAAGTATCAATGGTAGAATGGATCAACCATATGTGATTCCTCAGTGAGATGATGTAGATCATGTCTCGATAGATTCAGGCCGCAGATCCTCATTCTGGATCAACGAGCGTGGTTCCGATTGTCACACACTATCCCGCATGTTTGTGGTTTGGTTTGAATTTACAGTCCCATTCCAAACACATCCCTATGTTTTGTTGGTTGATATCATCTGCTCGATTCATGAACATGAACATGGCCGAGTTTTGTTGTATGTGGATGTTTTTTTTTCTATTTATGGATCTAATTGTGGAATATTACATCAACACTAGACTATATCTAAAATGTATACCAAGACATTTGTTTTCTGGGTCTGATTTCTTGTTTGCCCAATATACCCCCACTATCCCCAAGAGATTCCCCAAGGACCGTGCCAGGCTTTGGAATCTGTGAACGAGCAGCTGGAGAAGCGAATCGCCCGACTGCCTGGAGGGACACGTCGTGGTGATATACTGCCGCTACTGTGGTAAAGCCAAAGGCATAAAACCTCCCATTTTGGCAGATTCTAAGGTATGGGTTTATGATCGATGGTTCCGAGGCGTCCTAGTATGGTTGAAAGGTAAGCCGTAAATGAATGTATGGAAGACTCACCATTTGTAGATCAGTTTCCCTGGGAAACCAGTGGTTTTCCATATCTATGTTAATCAGCTGGAGGCCAAAAACATCAAACATCCCATTGGAGACGGTTTACCTGGGGGTGCATCCAGTTGCTTAGTGGTCAATAGCCCAGAATATGTTGCGGTTTTGTCCCATAGCTAGGTTAAAATATGGTTCCGATTCCTACCCACCTTTGAAGTGGGAAGCACATCGAAGTATACGAACCTTTTCTGGGAAGTCATTGAGGTATTTTTGTGCTTTTGAGTTTACAAACTGATAGCCAAGATTCAACCAACTAAGGGTTTTGAAACCAGGTGTTTTCAGCTTATGGGAAGTTGAAGATGAATAAGAGCTGGAACGGAGAACAAAATGTTGGACCAGCAACTTTATTTCTCACTAGCACGCCATCTGGATATCATTTTCCGCATTTATCTTGCCCTAAATTGGGGGTAAATCCACCATTCTCGGACAAATCCAAATCATAGTGTTTGTTATCTGCCAGTATATTCCCTATCATTTTTTTCCCGCTGCAATTTATATCTCATCGCATATCCCATCATCTATTCCCATTATATCCCACCAGTTGCTATTTTTTGGGCTTTTCAAATCTAGCTGTGTTGATGCCAATCACCATGGACTGCACTTGGCGGAGGCGCAAGTGGAGGCTGAAATTGCAACCCTGAAGAAGGCGTCGGGTGCAGCGGTTGAAGTTTACGGGTCTTGATGGGTCAAGCTTGGTGTAGAAACCCAAAGACAAACTTCAACCTGCCGGGTCCGAAGAAACTCTTTCCAAACTCTCGACATTTGCGTTTGTTGTCCGTTCTGGAAAGGAAACTTTGCAATTTTTCAGAACATCCCCTATGATTGGTTGCATGCCGTTAATCTTGGCCATCTTCCCCATGCTTTGTGAGGTTAATTATCGATCTTTTCAAACCAATTACTGTATAGACAGGTCAGATAGATATTCTCCATGTGAGCACGAGTCAAAACTTTTGAAGCTGGGACCTACAGATTCTCGTTCTGAGGAGTGCATTTTTCCAGGGGTTGTCTCAAACTCCGTTATCCCCAGTAAGATTGTCATCAACTGGGGGCACATTCCCCCATTTAGAGACAAGACCGTATCATCCGGTTGGTGAAGTAGATCCCATGACATCCACGTGTCATGGTTGGTTTTCTATGGTAAACTTTCTGATCACCATAAAAATCGTGGCCATTTGTCAATGTCAGGGCACGGTGGATCTCCGAAGCGAAGAAGATCTGATGCGAGAGGCGCAACTTTTGATCCAGATGGGTTTATTGGGCACTTGGAAAAAACCCAAGCCTCTGAACAGCTATTGTGAATGTGCTCTTGTTGCTGATCGACCAGCCATTTTTCGCTTGTCCACATCCTCATTCTTTGTGGTTCAACTTAGGTATTGGTTGTATTTTTCATAATCTCACAATATATCACACCTGTTCACCCTGGCATCCTCACATCAAAATAGCTTCTGAACTCACATCAACTCCCCCATGTCTTTTGGTTGGTTCATCTCCCTATTTGGGTTTGTCTCCAAAGGGAGAATACCCCAACATAGCCCTTTGAATGGGAACTTATCTGGATACCATTGAATGCAATGGGGTATCCCATGGTAATTTTCAAACCCAAATGCGTAGGTAAAGCGTGATCAACCATTGTTCATGGTTAACCCCCTCATAAGTTGATGCTAAACTCGCAGTTTTCCCTGGTTCAATTCATCTTTTTCTGGAAAAAAATCGAAAGGATCTTCCCATCTTCCCAACCAGAACCAGAAAACAACATAAAAAACCATCTAATCCATGGGGGCTTTCATCCCCCCATGGTGTCTGTTGGGGCTCCGAAGCATCTTTTCCCCGTTCCTCCCGCGGTGATCGTGGCGAGGTGATCGTCTCGCAGAGCGAGCAGCTGCTGCGGCGGGTGGAGGATCTCACCGCGGAGGAACAGCTGGCGGCGGAAGATCGCAGGTGGGGCAGTGGCTGCGTCACTTCCGCCGGTTGATGAAGCATGGGATAATACTGGGATAATGACGGAGAATGATTCAATGATTGGATGAGAATAGCAATCATATGCAATCATGGTATAATATGATTGGAGAAGGATTGGAGAATGATGATGATTAGGTCTGGGATGATCATGGGATTGGGATAATTAGTAAGGGGAGAATGCTTTGGATGATAAGGGAAGAGTAATGGGATTATGAGTGGAAAATGATTCTGTGCTATTTGGATAGTAATGGGATAATAATATCGGGACTTCATGATTCTTTTTGTCTTCAACTAGACTATGTAACTTCGAGCCATGTTCATCTTCGGGGATGATCATGGCCCCTTATTTCAGCGTCTTTTTATTAGGAAAGGTACTCCCCAAAAATGGTTGAATGACTAAGTAGAAAACTGAATCCATTACAAGTCTTGATGTGGAGACGGGACGAAGCTTTTTTTTTGACTCCCCCAAGAGTTTGGGATTGGGAACTGACAGAAGCGGCCAAAATCTTGGTTTTTGTTTGGGGGGTCCCTGGACCGAAGCTGATGACGAAACCAACAAGAATGGCACCAACGATACTGGGTGAAGACCCCGTCATGACGCTGGAAAATCCACCATTTCTGGATGATCCACCCGTGGAGTTACCTCTTGAAGTTTCGGACTTTCCAGCCAGCGATGTTTGCTTTGCGTAGGGAACATGCCAACTAAAGCCAATCTTTTTGTTGGTGAAATGCTAATCTTTCATGGTTTTATCATCCCAATACTTTATTGGTTCCATCCGAATTTGTTGCTCACTTCCCAATACTTTGTTGGCAAGACCCCAAATGATCTACGGTTCCAAATGATCTACGGTTGAATCTCAGTTTTTCGTCGGTCAACTCCTGATTCTTTTCGCTTAAATTCAGATATTTCTATAGTGAAACCACCACCTTTGATGGTTCAACTTCGGTTCTTAAATCGATTACATAGCTCACTCCATAGTGAAATCACAATTTTTCATTGTAAACAGCATATTAGTTGTTGAAGCAAGTAGCTCCGCTGGAACTGGAGGCAGCTGCTGGCCACTGCAGCCCAACTGGCCGCGGAGGCAGGGATATCTACACACTGCATGTAGGCATACATTATATGCATCCATGGGTGGAGAAGATAATGATTTGGATCATGTAGGTACGTGTATGGAAACAAAAACACACACAGATACATAATAAATATATCATTATCTATATAATGTATATTAAGTTCCTTTATGCCAGGGACGAGTGCACTCCCTGAGGTGGAGAAAGCTGAAGCCCGGGTCGCGCGTCAAGCCGAACTGGAGGACAGGGGGTTCTTCCACGTCCAGCTGTGTGGACAGGTCATCATGATCATCACCAAATTGGATAGTATAACCCCATATCTATATATATATATATACTTAGAATAGTCAACCAACAGGGCTTTTGAAGACTGCTATTTGAACTATGTCTCAAGATGGGCTCAAAACCTCACTGCTGCGACCAAAGGAACTTTGAAATCCTGTTGATTGTTGCCAGGTCTTCAGGTTGTCTGAAAGTCAGGTCGCTTCAGTGAGTGCCACGGCACCGTGTCAGGACCAGTGCAATCAACTGGATGCCGCACAGCAAACTCTGAGCGCCTGGGATGTGTCTGCTGCAAGAGGCATCCGCAGGATGAGAACAGTATGCGACATGGGGAGATGGGGAGATCAGGATAGCTCAAAACACATATAAACATATATATATATAATATAATATACACATCTGTATTGTGTCCTAAACTCCCAGACACCTGAACAAAAAGCATTACTATAGTATAAGTAAACGAACATCCCAGTCGATTCTACCGTTCTTGAAGATGTAACCACCAGAGTAACACGGTTTTGACGGATTTCCGCGTGATGGGTGTGGAAATCACTGGATTTGCCCATCACGAGGAGAAGATGCTTATCAAGAGAATTTGGGGATGCAACCAACAAGGTGGAATATAAAATCATATTGTTGCCTCTTTCTATCATATATCCCGTTACATATCCGGGTTGTTTTTTTTTACCCCAGAACTTTGATGCTTCGCCATTTCGATGATTTTCTTTAGAAATTCACCATGCACCAAAGAAAATCCACCATTCTTGTTGGTTAGATTCGGTGCACCCTCCGGTAATGAAACATGGCACTGGACAATGGGCCATTTGCCACTAATCCCTTCATCTTGTAGGGGATTTTCCTTGCCGTGTTTGATTATCAAAGGGTACTGTAACTCCCCTGGTTTTTGGCCCGTATCATCTGCTTCCACTGAGGTGCGGAAGTGGAACGGCTGCGAAGAACCAACGATGCTCTTTGCCAACAGGTGCCAGTTGAGGTGTTCCGGAAACCCTTAACCATGGGGGTACCCTCCAGCAAAAATCCAACAAGCTATGGAAATCCATGGAATTCCCTATAGGAAATGATCCGGAAATGGAGGATTTTCCATATCAAACCAGTGATGGCTGAGCCGTTTATCCCTGTTGTGTTCGGTTCTATCTCCGTTTTATTTTTGTCGGTTCTTGCTGATCCCTGGCGTATGTCCCCCACTACGCATCTACCTGTCTAATTATATAATATATATATATATATATATTATATCAATATATATATAATATATATCTCTCTCTATGTATGCAATGCAATACATTGCAGTGCAATGCAATGTACTGAAATGCTATGCATGTATATAGCAGGCATATGTATACATTTGTATGCACAATGTTTTATCATATGTTTCTTCTCGGGGAACACGGCCGTGTTATCAAATCTTCCGCTCAACACGGTCCTTCTGTGAGGTCCTTGGTCCTGATGGAGAGGTTTGGCCCTCAGGGTCGATGTCGCTGTTTTTGGGTTGCTGTGTTGAGGTCAAACTACCCTCTGGTAATTTAACATAGCTACTGAAAATAGCCATTTATAGTTGAATTTCCCATAAAAAATGGTTATTTTTCATAGTTATGTGAGTTTACCACAGGGTACCAAACGTTGCTGTCAAAATTGTTCAAAACCTCAAACGACACAACAAATCCTATTCCAAAGCCAGGCAAGATATTTGTTCACCAGTGAATGTTCACATTCTATGCGGTAAACTCAGTGATAGACCACAGATAATTTGACTCTTTGTGGGCTTCACAACCCCCAACCATTGAACACCTGCCATCCGCAAGCTTTCAGCGAACTAAGCTCCAGGGCCCTTTCGCGGGAGCCCTTCAACAGGCCATGGGATGGCCCCATGGGAGATGGTACGATAAAGCCATGACTGGCTACATGGGTTGATGATGATTGATGTGAATTTGGTTTGAAGATATGGTACTGGTATCCCTACATCCACCGGCGGATCATCATTTTACCATTGGAACGACCACGATCTTGGGGATCTTGGGTTCCCCATTTTCAGACGCGTCGGTAGCAGTGCCCTTCATCAGGTTTCCGTCTTGGACGGAGAAGAGGATCAGTCCATTCGTGACGAAATTGGCAGACTCGTGCGCCACGACCAGGTTTTTCATGGTCTTTCAAACCGGGTTCATAGATTCAATAGATGCATTGTCTACAAATTCTATGATGAGTATCTGATGATAAACTAATTTTCAGAACTTGTTCATTTTTTTTGGATTCTTGAGAGCAACATCTATCTGTCACCTCTTCAGTGTGTCCTGTTGCTAAGAGGGGCGACTCTCCCATGATTGACCACCCAGCACAGTTTGGCTGGACGTGCACCGCAGTCGCAGTTGTGTTTTGTGGTTGAGAACTTTGGTTATAATACTTGCAAAAATGGGATAAACACTGGATCTCACATGCATATGGATTGAACATGATTAAAACCACGTACCAATACTTACTAATTGATACTACATGCTGACTCGGTCCGGCACATCCATGCGTGGTTCATTCACCACCTGCCATTGGTTCAATTGTGAGCCCTCAAAGATGAAGGGCTCACGAGCGGTGCAAGGAGGCAGCAGCAGCGGCAGTAGCGGCCGCAGCGGCCGCACTGTGGACTGGCAGAAGGGAATGGCGGCGCTTCAACATTATCAGCAAGAAGGGGAGCAGGTGGGTTTGTCCCCAAAAAATGTTGTTCGGGATTGAACTTGGCCAACAAAAAAGTCGAAATCATCTATACATGGCTTATTATAATAAACGCTGATTTAACCCACGTAGATATAGAGTGGGAATATCATGGGATAGAATGTGACATACCAACAGCATGATATGGATTTGTCCAGAATTGGTGAATTTACTATAGTTTGCCACCTCCGCTAACTTTGGTGTGAAGATGCTGAAGTTCTGAGCATGAGTTTTTTGGGTGGGATCCACAAGATATCAAAATGACTGTTGAGTGGTCTTTTCTACTTGACGATTCAAAATGATGCCGAAAATCTTCACACTTGTCCAAACGCCACTCTTCATCGGTGAATCCTTTGTTTCATGCGATTTTGGACATCACCGTCACAGCCTGTCAGGTGTACCTGGCCATGCAATATCTTGCGATGCAGCGTGACATTGCAGCCAGATGGCCTACAACCTCCAGCACCACCAGAGACGAAGCACCGAAATCTGCACCGTCTTTGCCTCCGCGATCGCCTCCCCCGCGATGAAAGGCATGGCAATGGAATGATCTCACGATGCCCCCCCGGTGATGCGAAACCTGAGGGCGCCATAGATTGATAGGAAAACGGGATCAGAAAAATTGGATCCTTCACTGGCAATGCAAGTAGTGAAACGAGCGTTGAATCCCATCAAAAATTGATCTGGGAGGACACCTCCACGACTTTCCAGACAATTCCACGGCGTAAAAGGGACTGCAGTGGCAGGTGAGCAGTGCCCGACTCTGAAATTCCATGTTGACTACTGTTCAAGCTTGGCTTTGAGAGGGTCGTTTACTGTTCCTACCACTAGTATCATCATCCTCCTCCTCTTCATCACCAACACCATCACCATCAGCATCAGCATCATCAGCATCATCAGCATCATCAGCATCATCATCATCATCATCAGCATCATCATCATCATCATCATCATCATCATCATCATCATCACCATCACCGTGGAAATCTTGGCAGAGCGGAATCACTCCGAGCCAAGCAGTGACAGGTACGTGGTCAGCTACTGCTGACCAGCCAAGCAGGCAGCGTGAAGGCCCGGCGGTGGGTCCTTGGTAGGGCCTGGCAGAGTTTGTGCTGGACAGACCCAAGTGAATCAAAGAACGGAGTAGAAGGTAAGTGACATGAATGAATAATCATTACAATTTAAACATATATGATTGTAATTTGATCGTATATGTATATATGCATATGTACAATTCATAATATGTATACATACACAGTATATATATATACAGTATATATATATATATGTATATATATATACGTATATATACATACATATACATATATGTATGTATATATATATATATGTATGTATACTCATATGTATATATATGTAAATATACGTGTATATATATATGTATATATATGTATGTATACGTATATGTATATAAATATATATGTAAATATACGTATACATATATATATGTATATATATATATATGTATATATATACGTATGTATATATATATATATACGTATGTATATATATTTATACGTATGTATATATATATATACTATACACAAATATATATATATATATATATACATTATATATATATATATGTATACATATACTTATGTATATTATTGTATATTCATACATTATATATGTATATGCACACGCATATCAATACAATCATTCTATGATTGTCGAGTTTACCAATTTTTGCACCAACAGCACTATGGCACCTCTATTCTTTCGCGTCCCATTCCAAATCCTGGCCAACCTCATCATATACGGTAAGTTCCTCAGGGTTCAATAATGAGTTCCCCAAGTTTCAGAACAGTAGTTGGTTTAGCAGGTTACCATTGGTTTACCATCTTTTTGGAAAACATATATGTCTTTCCTAAAGTTTTCGAAGATTCGCTGATTTCAGCTTTGGTTTCCTGTCGGCAGGGCGATGCTGCGGCATTGGCTCTGCGGCTACAGCAGCTGTTGGCTGAACGCGAAGAGGTCGCCTGTCCCCAGTTATGATTTGTATGTGGGGGCGCAGTTGCAGTGAACTAATTGCATGTTCAACATTATTCAACTCAGTTTTTTTTGATGAGGATTATATCTACATTATACATGATTATATATGTAGCCCAAGTTCTGGGGTGTATTACCAGATCATTGACCCATCTCTATGAATCTATATATGACTAGTCACATCTGCAATCTTCGAATGGTATCCTGGTACACGAGCGTCATATACTGCATTGGTACACATAGATATGGCCCTTTGAAAGGCTCCAGCACCTAAGATCGAGTGGTTTTAAATACATGTTTCAGATGTAGACATCTGCAGCTGACTATATACAAAGCGGTGGGTAACCAAATAAAGCCCTCAAAGTAAGAGATCCTAAAGCTCAAAGACATGACGAGACAAAATTGACACATCCACTTTACAAAGTCATTGTAAGGTGTCCAGTCCAAAAAAAGAAGAACTCTTCAGAACTTCATGTCCACAATATCCTTTGAGATGATCCTCTGGAATGAACTGTTTGCACACCTAAAGTTGTGGACTCTCGAATCTGCCACCGAATAGACTCCTTGGAGCCAGTGTCCTCAAAACGACTCAGATTGAGTGGTTTGCATCATCCGAGGAATCACCAACTGTGTCCATCATTAAACCAGCCACTTTTTATTTTTGACCCAACTCATATTTCAAGGTACACAACCAACCAGCCAGGCATTTTGGGTGGAGCGTCAGCGACTGTCTGACCACATTACGTCATTGGAGCGAACGCACAATGGACGTGGGCTCCCAAGCCCCCAGGGCCCGGGGGATGTGGCGATGGTAGCGGTGAAGCTGACGACCCGAACTGGGGTGCCTATGCACCCCCCGCACAGTTGGCCATTCTTAGACATTTTAGTCTTTCACCATCCTTATGTTTGCGGATAATGTATATATATATATATATATCTATACATGTGTATATAATTTTGAGCCATTGCCACATGTCCCAAAATGGTCACTCCAAAGATCCCACTGTTCGAACGTCTTCAAACATGGACCATTTCCACAGGATTTCACTTAAAGCATCCCATGGACAACTCATGAAGTCGTTCTGCTGATCCTGTGTGTCAACTTACCAGTTTAAGAATGGTTGTAGCATGTTATTGCTATTTATCAAAACCAATGATTTACATGTGCGTATGTGTTTGAACATATATAATATATGTGTACTTAAATGACATATATTTGCCCATCATAATATATTATGTTATGTTATGTCATATTGTATATTATACTATATTTGATTTTATCAATATTGTATTATAGTTGTACACATAGGACCGGATGAATTATAGCCAGCTAACCACGAGGTCTTATTTTTATCATGGTTGGAGGTTTCGAACCATCCCAGCCGCCGCCCGAGGCACCAGCAACCTGCTGCGTCACTACGACGCGGCCGTGCGGGCAGCGGCGGAGTGGGGAAGCCCCGGGGGCTGCACATGCTGTAGATGTTTGATACCGAGATGCGTTGACTTTGGGAGTTTCTCATTGACAGGTGCAATCCTCAAAAAAAATTAGGTGCAAGCAACGTGCCAGATAGTCACAGCTTATTCAGCAGTCTACTGGATAGACAAATACATACAAGTACCACCTGAACTTACCAGAGAGAGTAGAACCACCATTCGAATGGGAATATGGATAGGGGTTGGTATTTAAGTCCCTTGGTTTACCCACTTCATAGGAGGGCATCTTGATCCACACCCAACGAGCCCTTCCGGACCAGCCCCCAGATCACAGGGTATCCGGACCAGCCGGCATAGACTGTTCTGAGACAGTCCACAATGCTGTTCCCCAAGGTTTGCCTGAAGCAGGGTACCCCGAAATTCCCCCAATCCACGGATTAACGGTCTTGGTCCCGCCAAATGCCGAGCCAACCTTCCAATTCGGGATGGTACAGACACCACCGATTTCGTGTAAAGTTGGCAAGGGGTATTGTTTTTGATTCTTTTGATTTGGGTTTACCCTCCGGTAAATCATCTATAGGCTATAGATAGTAGTTCGATTTTCAAGCAAGCCATGTTTGATGATCGGACGGTAAATCCCCCTAAATCCCTACAAAATCCCATTAAATCCCTAGAAAATCTCATTCAATCCCATCAAATCACCATTCCCCCATTTCCCCAGAAAGCAAACATCCCGTCACATCCCCGTTGACGCAGCCGTGCCCAGGCCTGCCTCGGGTTCTGGCCTGGCCGCAGACCTAGCTGACCTCGCTGGCATTGGGGATACCACCTAAAACAGGGAATTTGGGGATGGTTTCTTATTGGCTTATTGGTATGTTGTATCCCATTCAAATGGGAAACATCTCATATTTGGTGAAGTATATCCCATTCATGGTTTCTTCTTGGGCCACATGAATGGGATATATGAAATATATTGATATATTTCACCGATATTTGGGTTTGCACAGAAATCCTGGATTGTATATCCTCACATCTGGCGGTTTTCATTGGGAGAATGATGATGAATCACAAAATTTTGGGGTAAGTACCCAATTTTCAGACAAACTCACTTCACCAGTCCTAATATTTGGCAATTAAAGAAGGCTAGCTAGGAAGAAAACATTTTGTCTCTGGGAGAATCACTTGTACCCTCTGGTAAACTAACATAACTATGGGAAATCACAATTTTTAATGGGAAAATCCACTATAAATGGACATTTTCAATAGCTACGTTTAATTACCAGAGGGTATTTTCCATTGCCAAGTTAGATTCTCAGGTGAACCTGCTGAAAAGCTTCAGACTTTCCCAGCTTGGGCACTGGGATGCCAGGTGACGGGTGGACTCCGCAGGCTGCGGCAAACCATTGGTGCTTGACAGCGGTGAAGGATTTTCCGCAGGATGAAACCTGTGGCCTGAAAAGGCTTGAAAATGACCCAAGACTGGCATGTCAGGTTGTGCCTGTCGCATTAGCTTGCCCGTCGCTTTCGTCTCACCCGGACCAGTCTTTTGTGTTTATTGGACAGGAAAAACATCTGTGTTTGTGCCTAAAAGCATTGGAAAGTGTAGTCCCAATCCCGTTTCGTTTCACTTTCCCATGGGTCCCAGCCGTATTATATGATTTATTCTGGCAATTGCTTTCGGCTCTGGTGTGACTGGACATGTCGCAAACTCATGTAACCATAGATTTTTTGGTGAGTTTTACGTCTTTGGGTGGAGTGGCACCAATTTTGACACCTCTACCCATGTGAACTACCCGACTGCACAAGCTCTCATCAAGACAATCATGATTTTGGAGTTCCCAACCTGTCCTTTGACATGTTTCCGCTTTGTTTGCGATATGTATATATAATATAAGACACACACGCAAACAGATACAATCACACACACATATACAAACATAGTAGGTTAAAGCTTATGATATAATAGTATAGTATAATATGTTAACATATAGTATAATATCAATATACAGTATAACTACTATACAATCTTTGACTTATGCAGCCGCAACTCCTGAGCCTCCAGGTACCAACAACCACTGGTCAAACGCGCCCACCTAACGGACAGTGGTAGACAGGCATTCTGTTGAAACGGATACCTTGGAAGTCACAGTGTGCACACAACAACTATGTGTGCATCTATATATATATATATATACATACATGCACATACAGATGTACAAGAGCCACCAAATAGATAGAAAATAATTTCAAAGATGTTGAAGAAGATCGTTACCACAGCACTGGGGCGAGAATGGGCGAGATTTGGATCCAACAAAGTAGGGCCTAAGAGAAGACACAAGAGTCGGTTTCTAGTTGACAAAGAACACAAGGGTAGTACACTCCAAAAAGCGTAGAAACTATAGCATCATGTATCTAGATATTGAACACATACCTGCAATGGTGTTTGTTGAATGAATGGATGGGAGCCTCCAAAATCATCACTGCACATGCGTTTGACGCCGTTTGACCGTTTCGCCATGCGGGTGACTCTGGTGATGGTAGTATGGGCAGCGCGTGGTGCTCCAGCGGACTGGATGGAACGAAACTTTCAGCAGCTGCAGCACAAGACCTTGCTACAAATGACCCTTCCAGGATCACACAACAGTGGCAACTACCAGGGTGGGTTGCATGCAGACCTGTCATCTGACCGAAAGTTTGTGAATGTTTTTGATGTTTTTTGAATATATATGTATATATATATTATATATTATGTAGCTGCGTTTTTCTGGAATCTCCCACAAGATTTGGTGGTGAAAATAGGTAGGGACCCATGGGGACCAGGACCGGGACCTGGCCACCCATCGCTTGTGCCAGGCTGTGCCAGAGCGACTACAGATACAATGAATATTTGGCAAGTGAAAGTTCTCGGATGCTGCAGACATCTGGCAGATCAGTCTTCAGTCAGAGTGAATTTGATCAACGAGTCTTGGTCGAGAAAAACTGATCAAACGGGTTGACCGAAGGTCCAAGGTCAAAGGCGGTCTTCCAAGAGTCTGACTTTGATTTGGTCGGAACATGGAATATTTTAGTATGGAAAATGGCGATAAAGCCATCACATTTTGGGCACCCAATTTCCAACAGAACACACAGCTGTTGAAACAAAGATCCCACTCCCGGTCTGTGCCAACAACGATCCAGAAAGGCACTGCCTTCCCATTTCCAGCCGCTTTCAACGGAGCTCAGGAATGATTCCGTGGAATGTGAATCACTTTCATCCCATTCGGGCGCAATTGCGGGAGGACGGCGTCCGATTTTTGCACTTGAAGCTCTGCAATTTCGGAGCGCCAGGCAGGGAGAAAATGTTGATCAACGACTTTCCTTTATGGAATAAGCTGTGAAGCCAATGATACGACAATCCACCTGCTTTTTCCATCCCTAATGATCCTAAATTGACTCATTTCTTGGGCCGTGAAACCACCAATCAGTAACAACATGTTGCCACCGTACTTCCGTGCATGGGTTTTCTCCACCTCCCTCGAGAGCACGAAACTGGTGGATTCTCCTGCCTCTTGGACGATTCAATTGGGACAATGGTTTTCACATCCCGCATAGTTGTATGACTGTAACAATACATGAAGAAATGGCTCCAAACTAGGTCCACGGCTCACAGCCGCCCGTGAGAAAAAGGGAGCATTTGGCATTGAAGGCAGCGCTTTTTCTTCGGCATTCCAAGGGTCCGAGTTTTTTCTGCATTTGCAGACGTTTGAAACACCCCTGACAAGGGGAATAGCGTTTTCACATCTTTTTCCATTGGAATTAGCTCTTCACGTGTGGTTTTCCAATCCCCCCCAACTAAGTTGTGTTTTGGAAAAAGATGTTGAACCGTGATGTTTTTTCAAAAGTTGAAGAAGGTGTGACATCAACTCCTTCGGCGAGCATGGCAAGACAGATTGTCTCCATGTCCATTGCCGGAGCTTTTCTTTGACATCTTTGACAGAAAGTGATGGCCATTCTTTTTTCCACCGTTTTCAGTTTGGAAGGGAGCCATGACTTTAAATTCAACCAAACACGGTCAATTGTTTGGGTGCCTGCCAAAGAACTTAGCTTGACGTAGCATGACGTGTGTGCAGAAGTGTAAGGGAACGTAGCAGTGGCGTAGCATGACGTCTGTGCAGAAGTGTAAGGGAACGTAGCAGTAGCGTAGCATGACGTGTGTGCAGAAGTCTAAGAGAACGCAGCAGTATAGCGTAGCATGACGTGTGTGCAGAAGTTTAAGACAACGTAGCAGTGGCGGAGCATCACCTCTGTGTTGCAAGGCAAATGAACGTTATCATCCCACCCCACCCACCCACCCCAACCCACCCCACCCCACCCCAACCCACNCCCCCCCCCCCCCCACCCCAGCCCCCCACTCCCCACCCCACCCCACCCCACCCCACCCCCCCGCCCCCCACCCAACCCCCCCCGAACCCCCCCGATAAGCACGAAACACCTCGGGCGTCTATAAGCCGTGGTCCAACTACAAAGCACCAAAAATGGTTGGGGAACATATATGAAGATAAGATACCAAGCAGTGAGAAAATTTGTGGGTCAATTGGTAGCCCATTTGGCCAAAGCCAGGTAAAATGGGCCATGGTCAATTATTTGGGTTTATGTTTATATACTACATTAGGTGGGTATGGGTCAGTTCTTTTTTGGGTACCCTGCTGTTCACGCCAAAATAGCTGGTGTACTGTGGATGTTCATCCCAATTTTATGAAAATCAAGTTTCAATGCTTCCCCAACTTAAAGTAAAAACCATGGCTTCCACATTTAAGCTTTTCCCGCAAAGCAATCCATTGATATCCATTGAAGGTCTTGTCCCCATGAAATGAAGGTCTTATCCCTGTGAAAGGTGTATATCCACCATGTTTTAGATTTTAAATTTTCCCTTCAACCCAGTCCCAAATGAATATCGATCCTCCAGGTGCGCCAACCATGGATCTCGCGACCCTGCGCTTCCAACACCGCGGATACACCACGCGCGAAACAGTGCCGAGCCACAACAAGCATCAAGCTTGGGGTTTATGTATGTTTATGTGGGGTCATCAGGGATATTTCAAAATCATAATTGGGAATATAAATGAATATAATGGGTATATTACAAGCAACAACACGGTGTTTTACGGAGTTTTACCATGAAAAATGGGGATTGAACGGGGGAAATGGAGACATAATAATGGGGATGTAATCATGATATAGCTAACAACATCCATTTGGGCATGTTTGAATTTGGCATTTAAAGGGATATTGGGGCATACGACATCATACAACCAACTACATCCAACTTGATAGTGTTTGAACTTGAGGTACAGTATACTCTCCAAATGACTGAAACTAGGGTAAATGACAATGATTCAATGATAATCCATTGGAATTGGGGGTACAATTTCTCAGGTACCAAACCCAAAGTATGAGAACCTGACAGTCTCCTATCCGTGAGTCAGTTGGTGATGGACATCCCGCCGACTAACAAGACCCTCTGATCCACCAATTTCAGATGAAAAAAGTCTTCCCATTTGGCGGGGTCTATCTATGGTTTATTTACACAAAAAATCAGAAGACATCCATTGCTTAATTGACATGAAGAGCATGATTAATTTTATGTAAATAGAACCTCCACCAGTTCGATGATTTTGTACTTGGAAAAGGGGGTTTAGAGGCTTCTCACAAGTTTCAGCCGGTGTCCGCGGATCGAACATATGAAAAATGGCACCTTTGTATCCTTTGTAGATGATTTACCTATAAGGAATGGTGGTTTTTTCATAGCAAACTCTTAGATTGCCAGAGGGTATATATATATATGATATAGAACTCTTTTTCAGCAGCTTTGAACTGACAAGAAAAATTGCTCAACTTGAGAAGTGACCAGCTAATTGGCTCCTGGTTGTCAGGTAGCATCTACCATAGAGGATCTGCAAGAATTTCTGCGTGAGTATCCCAAGGAGATTGTGCCTTGGAGCTCTGAGCAGAACAGCGTGGGGTCGCCACAGTTTTATCTGATGTACTTTGCTCATGAAGCAGTTTGGAGCAATCTGAAAAAAAATCTTTTCCATCCAAATCATCCAATATACCTTTCACATTTTGTGGATGGGTCTCAACCACCAATGTTGGACCACATTAAGCAAGCCTCCTACGTATGAATTGGACATATTTGGCCACTGTATTATATACACTGGAATATGTATATATATATATGATTGTTGCTAGACTATTATTTATATCATAGATTCCTGTATATATATATATATTGTATATGCGAATATAGCTGGGCATATCATAAACACCTGGGTGAACGACACCCATTTCTTCAGCGTCGGTTTTTGAAGACTTCGTCACTTTCAGGTGGTCTTAGGCTTCAACAACCTGCACAACTCCGGCTCCAAGTCCTTCAGCAAAGCCGATATCGCAGCATTGTCAGTGGCACTGGAGACGGCGATAGGCTTGGGAAGATATGGGATGGGTCAATACCTGTAATACGATGGTAGTATACGGGATGAACATCCATGCAAATGGATGCTAATTTTTGGGTGAACAGAGGGTTTTCATACATATCCAGTAGGTCTTGCAGGTTTTAGACATAGTTTCCCATGTTTACCATCCCAAATTCTTGGGGTTCCTGCTTTTTTTCCCCCAAACTGAAGCTGTTGGAAGAAGCTGTCATTGGGGAGGGTCCCTTCTTTCAGGCTTTTGGAGACTCAAATTTGCTGACGATTTGGAGTTTAGAATCCTGGTCATCCGCAGTATAAATGGGACAATGATAGGGATGATGGGGTGAGAACCCGAGTGACGATCTGGTAATCAAACATGGTAGTGGAAAACTTCCATCTTTACTGAGAAGATAGGCTTGGGGGAATCGTCCACTAGAATGGACCAACAATGTGATTTCAGTTCTTTGTATGAGTCCCCCAAAATGGAATGTATTCCTGCAATTTTGATCGGTTAAACGCCATTGTTCCCCACCTGCCAGGTGAGGGTTACTAGATTTTACCATGGCTGCGCGGGGCGGGGTGCGGTGCGGGGGGGGGTGGACAACCTCCCGCCGCCTCCCGCCTTCTCCTCCCGCCTCCTCCTCGCCAGCTCCAGATCGCAGCAGACACTGCCGGACCTCATCTGCCAGCTCCAGATCGCAGTGGGCACTGCCGGACTTCGACCGCGAGGTCCCGATCCCAGTGGGCACTGCCGGACTTCAACCGCGAGCTCCAGATCCCAGTGGGCACTGCCGGACTTCAACCGCGAGCTCCAGATCCCAGTGGGCACTGCCGGACTTCAACCGCGAGCTCCAGATCCCAGTGGGCACTGCCGGAGCTCCAGATCCCAGTGGGCACTGCCGGACTTCAACCGCGAGTTCCAGATCCCAGTGGGCACTGCCGGGCTTCAACCGCGAGTTCCAGATCCCAGTGGGCACTG